>PVJH01005710.1:0-109009 GCA_004026705.1 Nesogale talazaci | reverse complement strand
AGGTCAATTATTGAGTACATTATTGAGTAAGTTATTGAGCAGCTCTGGAAACTGTTATTGCTACAGACAATCTCATGATGTGCAGGAGACAATCTCATGATGTGCAGGAAGCTGATCATGAATCTGTGTTCAGCAATGATAACCTCTTGATTAGGATCTGCGCAAGGGGCAGGCAGTTGAGACAGCCAGTGCAATCTCAAAAATACCCAAATGGCAAAGGTTGCCTTCGGCCCTCCGCAAACAGTGATTATGGATTCAACCAAAATAAATCTTTCAATATTGAAACTTTTGGCTTTTAGTTTTTCTTCAATTGGTATAACTTAAGAAATGCTTATTGTGTTATGTTTTACTAATCCCATCTCTTTACACATTGTATTATAATGCTTTACTTTGTCCCCTTAAGATACCCTTTGAAATGTTTTCCATATATCATTTACTTCTTCATATTTCTGTTTTCCTTAAACTGTTTCATGTTTAGGACTAAGTTTCAGAATCACACCTAATATGCCTTTTGTTATTTTCTTCTTGTCTTTTAAAATGGCCTCGACAATACAAACAAACAACAAAAATGACCTTAACTTTGTGCAAATATGATGTCTTTAAACACCTCGTGACACATTAGATTTAATTGCATGTATTCTTCATATGATCTTTAAGTTTAGGTGAAACATAATTGAAACTCTTTTGGTCCAGTTGTGAATATTTGGTTTTCCTTGCATTGAATCTTCATCAAGTCCTTCTTTCATTCAGCAAGCAAGATTGTATCATCTGCTTATTTCAGGTTGTTAATAAAGATTCCTCTAATTCTCATGTCACATTCTTCTTCATCTAATCCTGTATATGTGATTATTTGCTCCACATACAGATTGAATAACCATGGTGAGAGGTTACAGCCATGAATCACAAATTTCCTAATCAAGCTATGTTGGGAATTTCTTGTTTTGAAATTCCCCTTATTGCAGGTTTATCACATTTTTTATGTTCCACACAGTTAATACCATGGCCTACTGAATAAAACACAGATTAATAAATTTCCGATATTCTATGCTTAGAGCCCCAAACCATCTGACATCAGAAATGGGATCTTGGTATAATCTTTTGTGAATATGGCCTCAAACTCTGGCAGTTCCCTGTGAATGTGCAGCTGCAATTGTTGTTGTATGATCTTCAGCAAAAATTTTACTTGTGTGTAATGTCAAGAATACTGTTTTATAGTCTGAACATTCTGTTAGCTCATTCACTTTTCTGTGGAATGGGTACAAATATGGCTCTCTTCCAGTCATTCGGACATGTATCTGCTTTCCAAATTTCCTGGCAGACACAAATTAGTGCCTCCAGTGCTAATCAGTTTACTGATATATTTAAATTTTCATACCATCCATTCCTGCAAATGGTGTTTTCAGTTCATCTCAGACTTCTTCCTTCAGTATGAGTGGTTCGTTCTCAGACACGGTGGAATTAAAACTAGCTGTTCTTGGGACAGTGACACTTTGTCTACCCATCTTTTTACAAATGCTTCCTGTATTATTCAATATTCTGCATTGCTCACGGCCATAGAATCAAAGTGGACACATCACCATTCTTCTAGGTGTTTCCAAGGTTGTAAATTTTCATGGGAGGAGAAAGCTCAGCTCTTTCTTGAGAAGCTCTTGGCAGTTTCAAACAGCCAGCCATGAGGATTGGAGAATAAAGAGCTATCATTTTACTACCAGCGCTACTATTTTGCCCATGGAATCTTTCAATTTGCAAATAGAGGCTTGCGTTTTTCTTGAGCTCTTTCCATTTAAGTTAAGTCAGCATTTCCTTGCCATTTGGATTTTAAACTTCAGGTGTTTGCACAATTCATTATAATGGTGACTTTGTCTTCTCAAACTGACCGTTGAAATGTCATAGTCAGCTCTTGATTTCACACTTTTTTCCATGTGCTATAGCTACCATTCAAGGAACAGCAACTTTTAGTGCATTATCTGAAAAAAAGTTTGATATTTTTCCAACAGTTTTAGTGGCACATCATTTACAAATCATATAATGCAAGAGTCCAATCATTCAATCATATCAAGGATAACTATGCAATTGCATCCACTTCAATTTTTGAGCATTCCACTCTCCATGGTTAAATGTCTTTTAACATGAGTTATGCAATCACTAAAACATTTTAAACTAATTCATTTTAAACACCCCCATCTTCATTATTTACTCTGAAATCCCTACCCGTCTTCCCTACCCCATCCCTGGATTCCCTTTATTCCAGTGGTTCTCAACCTCCCTAATGCTACGACCCTTTAATACAGTTCCTCATGTTGTGGTGATGCCCAAACAAAAAATTATTTTCATCGCTACTTCATAATTGTTATTTTGCTACTGTTATGAATTCTAATGTAATATCTGATTTGCAGGATGTATTTTCATTGTTACAAATTGAACATAAATAACTATAATTAAAGCATTGTGATCAATCGAAAAAACAATATGTAATTATATATTGTGAAATATTTATGTGTTTTCTGATCGTCTTAGGCTACCCCAAAGTAGTTGCATCCCAAAGGTTTATATCTTCTTATATGCCCCCTTATATTATTACTTATCCATTCCTCCATCCTTCACAGTCGGGAGACCCAAGAAAAACAATAACAAAATTGAGCTAAGGTGGCAAGTTTAAAAACGTAATATATCCATTGTGTCAAACACACCTGTACATCTGTTGTCATCGTCTTTTTCAAAATATGTTCTTTCTACTTGACTCTTGGCATCAGGTCCTCATTTAACCTCTCTTCCCCCATGTCCTTTTGATAACTTATAAATTATTATTTAATTTTTTCATGTCTTACACCAACTGCTGTCTCATTTCACCCACTTTTCTGCTACCTCTTCTCCCTGGGAAGGGGGCAATTATTTGATCATTGTGATCGCTTGCCCTCTCCACCACAATGGATATATGGATGGATGGATTCAGGTATGAGCTCTAAGAACTTTCAATAAAATAAAAGGAAAATTAAAAATAAGCAAAATAATATACAGACAAAATTAAAAAATAACATGTAAGAAGGAAAAGACCCCTAAAAATATTTAACAAATCAGGGAAGAAATTTCTGTCAAGTAACACCTAAGATATAGTTTCAAGTCATGTCAAAAGCATTGTCATCTGGCCAAGTATTGAGTTTGATCAGCATAATGAAGATTACATTGATCTCTGCCTTGAAGTAAGAGTGAGACTTAGTGGATCTGCTAGTGGCTTAGTCTGACCAGATACTCTGCAGATCTGAAGCTTTTTTGCTCACCATATTCAAATTTTGTAATTGTCATCTTTGGGTCACATATACTGCTGTGCGGCTTCTGTGTGGACTTAGTTAACTTCTGGCTTAGATAGCTGCTTGTTTAAATACAAGCCTTTAAGAGTCCAGAAACTATTCCAATTGATAGCCAGGCACCATCTGCTTTCTTCACCACACTTTACTTAAGCACCCTTGTCTTCAGTGATCATTTCATGAAGGTGAGTATTTAGCAGGGAAATGATAATTCTTAAATTAGAGCTAGGATGTGTGATCCCCAAACCTATTCCTGGATCTAGGTCTTCCTCTCTCTCTTTTTAATAAATTTTCTGTAACTTGAAAGCCAAGCCATAGTTCATTACAAAAATAATTGTACAATTTCTTCCATAATTATGCATGCTCTCCAAAACATACTTTTCCTTCCTGGACTTATTGATATTATCTGCCTCTTATCTCCCCCATCCCTCTATAATCCCATTTCCCCTTATCTCTTATATGTTCTTTCCCTACAGTCTCAACATCTCTGGGTTTCATTTACAGAAAAACAAAGTAACAGCACAGTTTCAAGAGGGTGAGCCCCACTGAAGACACATCTCTGAGGAATACTCTAATTTAAATTAGCAAGGACAGAATATAGCAGAATCAATGCCACAGAATTTCCAGCATAGTACATATCTGAATATCACATACAGGGCATTGGTTTATCAGATACCGTCCATTTACCAACCAACAGTACACCACTCTTAGTACAGCTGTCTTCTGCTTCAGACACGGTGTGTCTTTCAGCCTCTCTTCAGGTTACAGATGTGTCTGGGGCAGAGTGCAGTTCACCTATTGTTGTTTCCGTTTGGAGTCTTACAGAAGTATTTTCTCTGGAATAATAGTACACATCAAATGTCTAGAATTCACTGCCCCAGTGCATTATGCTTCCAGGGTTTTTCCCCCAGGCATACTCCCAGATGCCCGAGGTCAATTTTACCCTCTGCTGGATGCAGAGGACCCTTTCTAGCTAATGACCCCATTAATATCCTCAGACTCTACTGCCCCCACTTGGTAGTTTTTCACCCTCCCCTCCGCCAACATGAATTTACCTGTTTGCCAAAACATGGTCATTCCTTCTCCACTCTCTTACTTTGTCTCTCCCGTCAGTAAGACTCATCCCTCTGATGGGGCCACCTCTCTCTCTGAGGACACCTGCCTCCAGATCTACATAACTATCACTCCACAGACAGCATTTTTTTGAATCTCCTCTGACCCTTTGATCCCTCCTGTCATGAAATGCCCTCCAGTCAAGTGATCTACAGTATATTTAACTGGAGTGGGTTCATGGGAGGTTCATTGGCACTAATCCAGCTATGTACAAGGCTTTCTTGCCTCCCACCCGAAGACTGGGTGATTTGCAAACTTGAGCCTTTGCCCATTCTGCTGCTTGCTCTTAGAGCAGTGAACTAATACAATCTTTGTCCTTCTGTCCTTGACTAGCTTCACTCAGTGAAATGTCTTCCAGATTACTTCACAAGGTGAAAAGTTCATGATTGCATCCCCTTTTTAGGGATGCATAGTATTCTATTATGTATATGTAGCAGAGTTTTTTTATCCATTATTCTAATGATGTGGATTTCAGCTTTTTCCAGGGTTTTGCTATTGTGAACTTTGCTGAGATGCACTTGTGGGAGCACACATCTGTTTGTGATCTCTTTCTTATTTCCTTTAGGCATATGCCCAGTAATACTATTGCCCAGTGATATGACAGTTCAATTCCAATTTGTTTTATGTTTTGCTATATAACTTCCATAGTGACTATATGAATATACAAGTCCACTAAAAGTGGATCTGAGTCCCTATCTCATCAGACACTCCCCAAAAATTGTTGTTCTCAGTTTTTTGTTTTCTTTTTTAATTGGGTTAAAGTAATGGGTGTTAGATAGTATCTCATTATTTTGGGAGGGCATCACTGCCCTCTGGTGGTCATGGGAGCTACCCAGTGCTGCTCCTGAGAGCCGCCGCTGGATTTGAACTGCCAAGCCCGCGGGCCGCAGTCCCGCACTCAACCACTTACGCTATTCAGCCCCTCATTATTGTTTTAATTTACATTTCCTGGGTGGCTGCTGGCTTGGATGGTTTCCTCATGTGTTTATTAGCCATTCGAATGTCCTCCTTTGTGAATGTATTTTGCCCACCTTCTCAAAGGTTTATTAGGATTTTTCCTTGTAAGCATATAAAATTTCACAGATCTTAGTAATTTACTCCTTTTGTCTGTTACATTGATATCTCACTTTTCTGAACCCCTGGGATCCTTTTTAAATTTTTTAGTAAAGTATTTTGATGTACAGAATTGTTTTATTTTTAATAGGTCCCTTTTCATCTATTTCATCTTCTGTAACATGATGTTCCTTTGTTATTTGCTAGCCCATGTATTTGCTGCACCAGAGTTCTTAGCTCAGTCCCAATTTTCTTATTAATGATCTTAGTAGCTTTTTGAATTTTATCTAGGTTTGTAATTCACCTTGAGTTTGTTTTAGTGCATGGAGAGCAATAAGGATCTTGTTTCATTCTTCTGCATAAGCATATCCAGCTTTTCTAATACCATTTGTTGAAGATGTCATCTCCTACTTATTTATTATTTTTTGGACTTTTGTTAAAAATCAGTTGACTTGATACAGTTGTTTTTAATTCTGGGTTTTCTGTTGTGATGCATTGGCCTAAGTATCCATCTTTATACCAGTACCAGACTGTTTTTAAAATGATGGTTATACATAGGTTTTGAGGTCAGCTACCTATTTTGTTTTTCTTCTTGGGGAGTTCTGTACCTATCCTGGTACAGAGCTTTTCTTTCCGTATGAAATTAATAATAAGTTTTCAGTGCTTTTGGAATTTATATGAGGACTACTTTGATTTTGTGAATTGCTTTAGGTTGTATTGACATTTTCACTATCTTGAGTCTTTTGATACAGGAACACAGACCTCTTCCATTTTTGTAGATTCCTGCTGTTCTCTTGTACTTTTGTGTAGTTTTCATCATATAGGTCTTTTGTTTTTTGCTTTGGTTTATTTGTAGGTACTTCAGATTTTCTGTAGTTCTCGTGGATGTTACTTATTACTTGATATCTTTGTCTGCATTCCCATCATTGGTATATAGGCATCTGCTTGTTCACCTTGCATTCTGGGACTCTACTAGTTGAGTGTTTCTTGTTGACCTTGCCTAGTCTTTTTTTTTTTTTTATCGGTCTGTTCCAGTTCTTAATACCCATATGTGTTAATTTGGGGAGAGAGTGATTTTTCAGGCATTTGTCCATTCCTTCAAATAATCAGATTTGTTGAAATACACTCTCTAATAGTACTGTGTAATTAATCTTTTTTTAAATTTCATTGGGTTCTGTTGTGACAATCCCTGTTTCATATCTAATTCTAGATATTGACATCTGCTACATCTGCTCCTTCATTGCTGTGTTTGCTAGCAGTCTGTTGATTTTGTTGATCATTTCAATAAACCAATTTTAACTCCCCTGATTTTTTCCCATGTGTTTCTGCTTTCAATTTCTTTTATCTGCACTATCGTTGTAATGATTACTTTTCTTCTGCTGTTAGAAGAATAATGCTGTTTTCTGCGCTCACTGCTGCAGGTGATGAGTTCAGGTCCTAACAAAGTCTTCTCCTCTTTATTAATGAGTGCCCTTTTTGCAGTAAATTGGCTTCTTACAATTGCATTTACCTGTATCATAGCTTTTGGTGAGTCATATTGTCATCCTCATTGGTTTTTAGGAACTTAATTTCCGCTATAATTTAGGCAGCTGCTCCTTAGTTTTGAGATGCATGTTAAGTCTTTATGTGTTTGTCTTTGTTTTTTATGTTGTTGTTGTTCCTTTTAGTGTTAATTTCCAACTTGATAGTGTAGTGGTCAGAGAATGTGGTCTGCATTTCCTCAAGCTTGTCTTTTTTCAGAGTATTAGTGGTGTGCATTGAGAACACGTACGTATTTTTCCCTGTTGCTTGGAGAGTTCTGAAAATGTCTATTAAATCCATTTGTTTGATTGTGCTACTGAGCCAGTCAGTTTTTGTGTTTTGAGTTTCTCAACTGCTGATCTATCTTTCTTTGAGAGTGGTGCATTAAAATCACGTACTATAGCTATTGATGCCGTATTTTTTTCATCTCTTTGAGAGAATTTAATTGACATGTTCTGAAGGTATCTTATTGGGTGCAAATATGTTAATTATGTGTATGGGTTCTTGGTCTATTGAACTCTTTAGTTTTATGTAATACCCAGTCTTATCTCTTATACTGTCATGTATCTTAACATATATTTTGTCTGAAATTAATATTGCCTCCCCTCCTTTTTTAAAATTTCCATTTGGTGGTAAGTTTTTTGCCATTCCTTTGACTCTCATTCTTATTTTTTTTGGGGGGGGGGTCTGTGAGTTTGAGAAGCGTCACTTAGAGACATCAGATTGGTGAGATTTGCTGGCCAATCAGTTATGTTATTTTTTGTCTTCTAGTAAATGAGTCTAAACCATTGACATTCAATGTAATTAAATCTAAATGTAGATTAGTTACTATTACTTCATCCCGTTTGCCATTGGTATTTTCCTTTCTTTTCCTTTATTGGTAGTTGCATAATCTGTTGTCAGGTTGAGAAGACTAAGAATGAAGATATGAAGTTTAGCCAATCAGGTTGAAGCTTGATGGCTCCATTTGAAGGCGGTAACAAGATATATAACTCACTTCAGGTGGGAAACATGTTCACTCATTGCAAGATATTCTGGAAGAGAAGGCACAAGAAGCTCCCCTGATGCATGCAGAGTCTTGGAATATGCAGGAGCTACATGGAGACCACTGCCAGTGTTGAGATGCTTATACCACCACGGGATCTACAAGACTTTCCACCCACTGGCCTGTGATCTTGCATTCAGCATCATTACATGTGCTTTTTGATTTTGAAGAAGACTTTACAGCTTAGTATCTGACATATGGGTTAATATCAGAGTTATGGACTTGATCTGGACTGGGCTTTGATGTTTTCTTAATATGTAATTGCTCTTGGATATAAAACTCTTTCCTATACAAATATGAGTCTCTATCAACCCAGAGTAGCACAAGGATGGAGTACATGTGAGCAATCTATTCTTGTCTTCATATCTCTGTTGGACCTATAACGTTTAGAGAAATGCTTACAGAGTGTTAGCTTTTGATGTTGCTAGACCATCTGTTGTTCCCATGTTTTCTTGATTTTTCCCCATAACAATTGGAAAGTATTTTAACTGGTTATGGATTTATGAATTCTGTAAATGTTGCCTTATCAAAGAAAAGTTGAATATCTCCTTTAAACTCGATGGAAAGCTTTGCTGCATAAAGAACTGTTGGATTACACTGTGACCTTGCAACTTTCTGAACACGTTACTCCAGCTTCTTCTTTCCTGCATAGTATCTGTAAAGAAGCTTGAGTTTATTCTTATTTATTTATCTAAATTTGTGAATTTTTTAATCTCTATCTGCCCTCATGATTCTCTACCATTCCTTGAAATTGAATAAATAGCCTGCTATACATTTTTTTTTTATCATTTCATTGATGGCACCTGGAGTTCTTATCACAATCCATATATATATATATATATATATATATATATATATATCCATTGTGTCAAGCACCATTGTACATATGTTGTCATCATCATTTTCAAAATATTTTCTTAGTTCTTGAACCTTCTTGAATGCCTCATTTTTTCCCACCCACCTCCATCCTCCTTCCCTCATTTCTGCCCTCCTCAACACTTGATAATTTATCTTTTTTTTTTTCATGGCTTATATCAACTGCTATCTCCCTTAAACTCCCTTCTGTTGCCTGTCCCTGGGAAGGGGATAATACATCAATCAATATGATCAGTTTTCCCTTAATCCCACCACCTTCCCTTCCCCTCCTGTTATTGCTACTCTCAGTATCGGTCTTTAGGGGTTTATCTGTCCTGGATTCCCTGTGTTGTGAGCTGTTATCTGTACCAGTGTACGTGCTCTGGTCTAATCATATTTGTAAGGTAAAATTGTGGTCATGATACTGTTTGGGGTGGGTGAGGTGTGAGCATCAAAGAACTGGGCAGTAGTTCTTAGTCTGAGAGTTAAAACTTCTTTGGGGGGGAGTAAATGCTCCTTTCACATGGGTTACCTAAGACCATCAGAAAGCACAGATTTCTGATGGTCTTAAGAACCAAGACACTGCTCCTCCATCTATCTCCAGGCAGGTCCGCTCACATGCAGATATGTTCACATATGTGTACCCATCATGAAAATTGTTTCCCATGCTGCATCATGCTCCAAGGCAAAATTTTATTCATTTGTAATTAGAAATAAATATTCCAAAATATATAATTACATACAGTTTTGTGATTAATCACTATGTTTTAATTAAGTTCAATTTGTAGCAATGAGAATACATCCCGCATTTCAGATATTTACATTATGATTCATAACAATAGCAAAATTACCATTATGAATGGCAATGAAAATAGTTTTATGGTTGGGGGTCACCACATGTGAGAAATTGTACTAAAGGGTTGTAGCATTAGGAATGTTAAAAAAAAATCACTGAACTGAAGGAAAGTTGTGTATTTCATTGGTGCTATAGTGCACTCTGATTGGCTCAGCTTTTCCATGTGACCTTTCTGAAAAAGGATTGCCCACCTGACTACATATGATGTCATTCATTAGCCAAGGACTGTTTTCTCCTGATCATATGTCCAAAGTATGTAAGACAAAGTTGTCCTTCTTGCCTCTAAAGAGAACTCTGGCCTTTTTTCTTTCAATACAGATTAGGTTGTCCTTTTACCTGTCCCCACTTCATATTTTAATAATTTAAAATTTCCATTTTTAAGCATTCATTAATGCAATCTTACTTTTAAAATGAATACATATAGTAATTTTTACTGAGGAGAAAGTCTTTATTTGTACCTTAAGAAAAAGATCTGTTACACAGAGGAATATATTCTGTGTTCTCTCAATTGATTATTATTCACTATATATTAATCTATCAATAAATATTTCATTTTGTAAGTCAGTTTTTCTCTAAGACCATCCTATTACAACTAAGCAATCCTACATTATTTCAAAATACTTTGAAAAATATAAATACTTATATTTTAAGCACATTTTAGAAAACCACAACAGTATGTGATCTTCATCACAAAATATAAAGTTAAATTCTAAGTTTAATTGATCTCAAAACTTTAACTACTCCTCTAATAGTATTAAAAAATGACAATCTTATTAAACTAAATTTTTATCCATCTCAAATAACAGAGATTTTCATTACATTATCCTTTGAGTAACATTCAACACAATTTACATCAAAAACCACAGTATAAAATAATAATGAATGAAGCAAGTAGCACACGAATAGCAAAGCCCTTTGTTTACAGAGACTAAGATAAATGTATGCACATGCATTATTTCATTCATCACGGCCATCTCAACAAATAAATTGTGTGGTTTCAAATTTACATAAGCAAAAATGATATTTAATCAAGTTATATAACTTGCTCAAGGTCGGGAACTAGAAGGCAAAAAACTCAGAGGAACTCTTTTGTTCTGGTTCCCGTAAGATGAAAAATGACTCCACTGAGTGAATGAAAATGATGTTATAGCAGAATGAACTCGGCTTCATTAAAGTTGCCAGAGTCAGTATGTTTGGTTTTTGGAATTGGTATAAACTTAACAAAATTTGGTAAGTGGGGCAGGTGGTGGAGAGAGACACTTTTGAGATACAGGTAAAAATGTGGGAATGTGAACGAGCACACTATAATTAAGATGTATACTTTCTTCTTATGCAAGCATCATGATTGATTACTATATTTCTTTTTCAAATCTTTATATATTTCCTGATATGGAATCAGAGTAAAATTAAGTTATTTGCTTTAGTACCTAAACTATTCATTGTATCAAAAAGTATGCAAGCTTTATTTAGTACCTCCTTGATTTAGAATTCACTAGTCAATTTTTTAATGCCAAAGTAATTTGGTGTTCTTCTGTAATAACGTTTTATTCTGTTGCTTAAATGAGGCTAACTTTGTGTCTAGTATATTTTATATTTTATTTAATTATTATTTTTGGTGGTGAGTAAGAGTTCTAGTTTTGCAGCTAGCAGTATCAGATGAATGGTAGTCATATCTGCAAATATGTTTTTGATCAGTTTATCATTTTCTTTGTACTGCTCAATATGCTTAGACCAGCAGGAGCCCGCAAAGAAAGCCCTTGAAGTAATATATTGTCTTTTCTAAGTTTCTCCAAACAATTGTATTTTTTATATTCAGTTATCCTAAAAATTACTTAAAGTAAAATATATGAAATCCTTAAATTTTACACACATACAATTGAGAATGCAAAGATATTATTCCTATAAAATCATTTATTAAACAAAAATATGTGAATTAATTATTTATAGATGATCCTTGTAGGTTTATACATTTCTGAAAGTTACATTTCCATCTCCACAATTCTTCCCTGAAGAATTCTGCACTCTTCATTTTACAATGCATGAAAAGAGTAGTTTTGATATCTTCCCAGGATTGTGCTCCGATGATACATTTGTGTTTGGGGGCCAATGACACATCTGCAGGGAAAAGATCATGGCTGTACTGTAAAAAGGGTAAAATGTGCCATTCACATTTCCATAAAACCACCCTTGCTACCATAGAAAATGAGAAGGTCCACTGCTGTGATGGGAAACAAGTCTTCAACACAACCCTTCTGATCTTTATCTCACTAATGCAGTTTTCAATTATCTTTAAATAGGCTCCTTGAACATATATCTTCCCTCCTATGAGAAAATTGATCAAGATTACTCTTTTGAAATTCAAGAAAACATTCACTATGACACTTTAAACCGTCCTTTCGGCCTTGAATATTCGACCAGGAAAATGCACTTGGAAATTTCCCTTTATTTGTCCTATTACTTGAATGCACCTAAGACAGGTATTGCCAAACTAATGTTTCTGCAGTCATCTACTCTTCAGAGCAATTTTAAACCCACATAAGTACAACTTTTGAATATATGAACTGAAACCTTAGCAGCCTACTTTATTTACTAACTTTCACGTCTTTACATAATAAAAATTGACCTTATATAAAATATAATTTACATGCTTTTCACATTTTGAATCTAAACTGATATCTTAAGAGCATTGGTGGCACAGTGGTTATGCTTTGGCCTGCTAACCGCATGGTCAGTGGTTTGAAATCACCAGCTACTTCTTAAGAGAGAGATGAGGCTCTCTACTCCTGTAAAGAGTTACAGACGCTGAAACCCATAGGGATAGTTCTACTCTGTCATATAGGGTCTCTAGGAATAGAAATCAAATAAACTAGATGGCAGTGAGTGAGTGAGTGCTTTACATGAGGCTCTAACTTGCGTCATTCCTTGTGGTATCAAAGCGGTCATTTATAAGACACATTTTGAATACAGTACTCTTTTTCTGCTGACAGATTGCAAAAAATCCAGTTCCAGTATGTTTAGATCATTTACTTTTACATCTTTTTGTCAAGGTTATAATTTATGTTTCCCCAATATTCTATACCATTAACCCCCCATTTTGGGTTAGTATATTTGCAATTTTCCTTCAATGTACATATATTTTAATTGTGAAATATAGCACCCAAACTGAAAAATATGTCAATGTCCTGTCATGCTTCCACTAACTGTGACTCCACTAATCTTTTTCAGGAGTCTGCCTGTGATCTTGCTTTCTGATTCAGTCTTTTGTGTTCTATGTCTGCAGCTATATGATTCTGAAGATGGTTTACTTGGGAGTTATGCCAGTGAACTGTGCTGGAAGGTGTCCTTGACATCAGATCACTTATTTATATAAAGTTCCTTATTTTACATATATGAACATTATGGGATTTGTTTCCTTAGAAACCTGGCCTAACCTGCGCCTGTGGATTTCTGAGATTGTAACTTTTTATGAGGGTACTGATTCTCAGCTTTCTCTTGTATAAAAATAGACATGTAATCAAATATAATTTCAATTAATGAGTGACAGTGTGTCTTGTGTAATTTGGTTTAACAAAATTAATATAAAATACTAATAATATAAGGGTAAAATAAAGTTTTCCTTCAATTCTCTATTTTTTTTTCCTTTAGGAGTCACTCCTATGAAGAGAGAAATTACTTTATCAAAGGATATAAATTTAAAGTGCATGGTCTCTATTACCAAATTGCTTTCAGAAAGGTTGTACTAATATGAATTTCCAACCAAGTTGAAATAGTCTATGTATTTTACTATACCATTACATTCACTGCTATGTATGAAATTTAACATGCAAAGTTCTTTAGACATTTAATAAATGAAGCATTCCATTGGCTATTAAATGTAAATAGCTAATAAGATGTTTGATTTGATTTCTTCTAAATATTCTGTGCTCATTTTGTGCTTGATTATACTATTTTTGTTATTGATCTGGATTTTGCAATTGAAAACTGTTATAATTACCAAAATAATAAAAAATCACTTTAATATGATATTCAGATTTTTAATTTAGAATTAACCATAAAAACTTAAGCACAGCTTTGCTTCTAATAAATATGAATTAAATTATTAAATTGTTTTATGTTAGCAATAAACTGAGAGAAACCATTTGGGAAAAATGTTCTCTTCATAATAGCAATAGCAACAAAAATAAAATAAAATTTAATATATATACTAGTAAATGAGCAAAAAAGTAGCAAAGCAATTTTAAGAAGATTAGAAAAGCAGTGCATGTAGCTTTTAATGCTTGGAGAACATTTAAATATACATAAGGGTGAAGAGGAAAATTTAGCAGGTCTTTTAATACCCAATGCCTAGATTGAATAGTCCCCTTAAATTATGAAAGTATCTTATGGTAAATGAAAAGTTTCAATATTTCAATAAAAATATTCCCATTAGCTGTAGCTAAAAAAATGTTGATTATTATGATTCCAACTATGGTATTTAAATAATAGCACAGATTGAAAGATATCAATTAGCCAATAAAATATGCATTTGTCATAAGCAGCAAGTGCAAAGTGAATTATAACAGTTTATAGATTAAACAATGTTGCATTGTGTACCATTTTCTATTTATATTAATTAAATTTCCAGAACTTGTAGTTGCCTTATATGTAAATGTGGTTCAAGAATGAAGCTTAGCCCAGACAATAATAACAACAGAGTAGAATAAAGGCTGAACAAAAAGAAGACCATATAATGCATAGAATTGGAAAATGGACTGCAAATTCACTGAAGTTGCCATCTGTTCAGCCCTCCCGCTTAATGGTCATATGCAAAGCAGACATTTTGGAAACAACCTAATATGGTACACAATTCAAATTTGTTCCAGGTGATATTATCTGACAAGACACTGCTATGTTGAGAAAATGGAGTATAGACCTTTTCCTCATGTTCAGCTATTGAAATATAACTCCATTGGCACAGTGGACAGTTAGGGGAAAAAACTTAAAAAATGAATTCCTTTCCAAAGAGTAAATTTTTGAGGCCTTTGTGGTACAAAGGAATCTTCAGCTGCCATGGCTGCATTTGCATGATCTTTATTGCTCTAATTTGAAGCAGGTATCAGGCATGAGGTCATGGTGCCCCAAGCCCATATATGATAAACCTATGTAAAAGCCACACCATTTTCTAACAAAATTAAAACTGTTAATAAAACTACAAAGGAAAACAAAGAAAATGTATTGTTAGTCCCTTACATACATTCCATATTGTTTTCATAATTTATAAAGTATATTTCTGTGGCAATTAGTTTTTTTATTATTATAAAATATATTTTAGTAGGAGGTTAGGCTTTACCATTTAGCATTGGTGGCCTTCAGATTTTATAGAGGTAAAGAACTTACAGATAGCTGTGCTCGTCATAAGGATATGTCCAGAGTTTAAAAACCCAGCTTTGTGAAATCATGATGTTCCATACATTTGACACATTTGAGCATAAATATACTGGCCAAATATCTGGGACAGAAGAAGGAATGATAATGCAGAGTTTAATAAATCAGGGGAGAGCATGAACACAGTCTCCCACTACCACAAATTATGCAGTCAAGTTTCCCACCTTTAAGGAAATCACAGGGTTCAGCACATGAAGTACAATAGATAATCCTGGCCCTGGGAAAACCACCTTCATGATCATGATACCTCCCCTGCCAGGTAACTATTAATCTGAATAGCTTTTATTCTATTCCACTGGCTTTTAATCTAGTTATTTATCATCTGCATACTATAATGAAGAATCAGGGTGAACTAGGTATGTGTCTAAAATGTATACACAGATTAGATCATCTTTTTAACCGAGTTATTTCTCAATGGATACTCAGAATATCTTTCATTACAAGATCAGAACTATATCCCCTTAAGCAGACATATTTTACTATTATAATTTGTAGTATTAAATAATACTATAAATTATTTTATTATATGTGTATAAATCTCCATGAAAGAATTTAAAGCAATAAAACTGATCCTAAGGTATAGACATCTCACAGAAGCTTACTCTTCCTCTTAAAGAATATGTCTTTCTAAAGATGAAAATAATACTTAATGAGTATTGAGTTAACATTAAAAAGTCATTCTTGAATTTTTTTTCTTTTTTGTACTAGTGTAGTTAAAAGATCTCTTGAGTGCCCTCACCCTGGTGCTACCTCAATGCAAAACACTTTGTTCTATGAATCTGGTATTCCTTGAGGCTCACTGGCCCAACATGGTCATTGAAGTAAAATGGGTGCATAAGCAAATGTGGTAAACAAAGACGATGGTGCTCAGCCATCAAAGGATATATCATCTGGAGTCTTAAAAGCCTAAAGATAAACAATAGACCATCCACTTGAGAAGAGACCACACCCACACAGAAGAAGCACTACAGCCAGTGTGGCCACACAGTGGTGAAAGGTCTAGGCAATAGACATCAAACGGGAGGGGGGGTGGAGGAGGAACACATATCAATGTGTGCACACACCCCCAAGGTGCCCATTGAAGACATGTGGGAGCATGAGCAAGAGTGTTTAAGAAAACTGATGGTGCCCAGCTATCAAAAGATAGAGCATCTGGGGTCTTAAAGGCTTGAGCATAAACAAGCAGCCATCTAGCTCAGGAGCAACAAAACCCACCATAAAAGAAGCTCACTTGCCTGTGCGATCATGAGGTGCTGAAACAATCAGGCATCAGGCATCAAAGAACAAAAATCAAAATCAGTGAACCAATTAACTCCAGATATCACTGAAGACAAATGGATACAGAGGGAAACATAGTAGAAGAAAAGATGGTGCCCAGCTACCAAATGATTGAATGTCTAGAGTCTCAAAGACTTGAAGATAACTGAGTCGCCATTCAGCATGGAGACAGCAAAGTCAACAGGAAAGAAGCACACCCACAAGTGTGATCAAGAGGGGCCAAGGGGGCAGATATTGAGCATTAAAGAACAGGAATCACTTCATTACGAGTGAGGGGAGGGGCAGGGTGGGAATCTAAGGCCCACTGGTGGGTAATTGGCCACCCCCTTACAGGGGAGCCATGGGAAGGAGACAGACTAGTCAGAGTGTAGCCAAGCAGTGATGATGCATACAAGTTTCCTCTAGTTCCTGAGGTCTCCCTACCCCCCAACCATCATGATCCCAACTCTACCTTGCACATCCGGATGAACTGGAGAAGGTACACTAGTGAAGAGGGGGGCTGGAGAAATGGGGAAATCAGGATGGATGAGC
Source organism: Nesogale talazaci (assembly GCA_004026705.1). NCBI lineage: Eukaryota > Metazoa > Chordata > Mammalia > Afrosoricida > Tenrecidae > Nesogale > Nesogale talazaci. The sequence goes on along the minus strand of PVJH01005710.1, from coordinate 92,028 downwards.
CCCCTTGGGCCGGTGGTTAGACTGGAACTACTGGATGGGTGGAGAGAAGGTGGGGTAGAGACAACCAACTGCAAGGATTTACATATGACCTGTCAGGAGGACGGGCATGGGGGAATGCACTGAGTGAGGTGTTGGGCAGGGTAACATACGACAGAATAATAATAATTTATTAAGTATTGAGGGATGATGGGGAAGGGAGCGCAGGGGAACAGGGGAGGGGTTGGAGGAATCGACACCAGGGCCTGGGGGAAAGGGTGTATGTTTGGAGAATGATGACGGCAGCAGACATGCGAGGGTTCTTGTCACAGTATGTTTATTTATCTATTGGAAAAATGATGTACATGCCCCTAATAAAATGATTTTTAATTTAAAAAAAAGAAAACACCTCCCCAAAAAAATCTCTTGAAAATAAGGAAGCATATAGCCTTTGTCATTAAAAAATGAGGTTAATTTGTCATCAATCAATCATTTTTAGAAAGAAGAATTGTATTCACAATGTTCTAGTGCATTTTATGGTGGAAAAAAATACCCATAAAACAAAATAAGGTAAAGAAACTAAACAAGTCAATTATTTGACAACTTGGGTCAGAAATTTATTGTTAATTTTTGCTCTGTTAGATAAGTGAAGTCCATTAATATCCATGTAAGTTACCTACGCTTTTTAAGATGTTCCCCCCACAGTCTCAAGTACATAGGAAAACCTTGCCTAAGCAGTGAAAAATAGGTCCACATACAAAGAGCATGGCTCTTTTCCTACATAAACTGTTAAAAAATAAATAGCTGACAGCATCCATCATTACCCAGAAATGTAACTTGCCCATGAATAAATTTAACATATGCTAAGATTTAAAACGTTCCAAAACATAGTAAGATAAACTATATATTTATTGCAATCCTACAAGCAATTACTAATTATGCAAGGGGATATAAAATATATAATAAGAGAGGTTTACCATATGTAATTTGTCTCACACTAATGGTAGAATTCGCCTGTTCATTTAGCCTATGTTTTTAAAAGTTAACGAGAGGCATAGAATACTTAAAAGATCCAAACTGAGCTCCTCAAGATGAAATACTGTAATGCATAAAATAAAGAACGCAATGAATAGTATGACTAAACATTGACATCCAAATTAGCAAACATGAACAAAAATAACAATAGCATTATCCCATGGAATCACATAAATCAGAGAGAATAAGGAATAGTGAGTCAAGGGCAATTTCAAATAATGTGCCTGAATTCCCAAAGAGCAATCTCATAGAGTGGAATGAAACGTCTACCTACTGTGCCTGAGACTGTACATGTTTAGGAGAGCAGAAAACCTCTTGCATCTCCTTGAGCTGCTGATGGGTTCAAATCGCTGACCATGCAGCTTGTAGCAAATGGCGCAACGGATTACACCACCATGAAAATAAGAAAATTAAGAAAGAAGGAAAAAAAGGAAAATAAGAAAGTAGATAGGTAATAAATCAATGATGTAGATAAGATGGAAAGAAAATATATAAAATTAATCTTGTGACAGAAAATAGAAACATACTTTTAAAACACAATAGACAAGTCGATTAAATATGCCTAGTTATGTGAATAATCATACTAAATACAGAGGGTCTATTTGCTCCATTGAATGTAAAGGATAGATTGAGAATATATTTTAAAAACAAAAATATATATTGGCATGTCCAAAGGAAGACACAAATAGGTTGAAAGTATTATAGAAATAAATCTATCAGATCTATCAGAGAGAATCTAAATTTTATAATTGCTAAACTACCATGTTAATGTCAAAATGAGTGGTTTTCAGAGTGAAGAATATTACCACAAATAATGAAAATAATTAACTTTCATGATTAATGGCAAATTGGTCAACTCATCAATATGAAAAATAATCCTCAAAAATTAAGACTATATTGAAGAAAGTTATATAAAGTGACCAGAAGAATAAGAAGTCTACAATGACTGATTTGGGGATCTTTCTCTCAAATGATAGAAAGTGTTGAGGAATCAGTCAAGCTACGTACGACAGAAGGAAAACCGCCGAGTCCTGTGGCAGCCTCATGTAATTCCCTGTATTTGAACCTCTTGTTGCAGCCACTTGTCAATCCATCTCGCAAAGGGGCTTCCTCTTTTTTTTCTGTCCCACAAGCAAGCATGATGTCTTCCTCCATGAACTGTTCTCTCTTGGCAACACATCTTCAATATACAAGAAAATATGTAAGCCTAAGTGTCGCCATCCTAAGAAGCATTCTAGAAGTAACCCCTTCAAGACAGATTAGATATAGACGTGACCTATCAAATGGATCTAACGTAGAGTATGATTCTACAACCAAAAGTAGTCAAAACATATCTTCTTTTAAAATAATGCCATGTGCGTGGTGTTAGATTTAAGAGAAACTAAATAGTTTACAGGACATTCTGTAACTGCAATGAAATTAAATAAGACATCATTAATAGAAAAAGAAATTATAATTCTCATGTAGAGAAAGTTGGACTTCACAATGGAACAAACACTTCATAATCTTATTTAGCAGTGCCTTAAATGTTATACAATCACTAGGAACATAAAATATAATCACGGAAGTCCATTTGAAGCATTACCAAATGAAAATTAATCTATATGTTCACACAAGACTGGCATAAGAATATACCAAGTAGCTCTATTGATTAATAATCTATATTTAACATAGGTCAAATGTCCTACATAAAGGTAAATATCAAGATAAATAAAATGTCAGAACTCCAATACTATATGACTTGTCACCACTAAAGTAGAGCAAATCATTAATGTTCAGTTGAAAACTGTAAGGCTGGAAGCTGGAGTGCACCTTGTGAAGCCGTGAAGGACCAGCTTGGCTTCCACTTCAGGCAGACAGGCCTTTGTCACACAGTTCCACTCCAGCGCTGAGGCTCCACGTGAGTCGCAGCCAACTTGCTAGCAGCTAGTTTTATTGTGGTAGGTGGCTACCGCTGAGTTGATTCTAACCCCTCTGTGATCCTCTGCACAGCCAAATCAAACAATGCCTTAGCCTTTGCTACTCCTGCACTCATTGCTGTGTTTGAAAGCTGTTGACCAGTGAATCAACATAAAATCATCAATGGATACTTACCTCATCATGCGACAATCTCAAACAAATGTTATCAATGAAGGCGACTGAAAAAAAAAGGTAGGTCTCTAATTACAGGAGAACCCCAGACCTGGAAGCTAATCCATTCTACACAGAGCATTGAGATGTGATGTTGCCAAGTTCAGAATCAACTACCCCCATAAGAAATAACTGAAAATAGATTAATCTGTTCTAAACCATCAAGCTTTTACCCTATTTAACTTTTTATACAAAACATTACACAGAAATGTCAAAGTAAATAAGTTCAGAGTTAAATAATATAATTTAAATGAGAAACAAAATATTAAAAAGCTTTGGACAACTACAGTATAACCCCTACATGGAGGTTGATGAGGATCTGGTTCTGCGGACATGGGTGTAAAAAGGAGGTACAGGGAGAGAGAATAATTGTTTAGAAGGATTTCCCCTTCCATAAAATCAAGTGGTAGCTGCTTTTCAGAAAATTTCCCCATTCTTCCCCCACCTTTTTTGTTTCACTAGGAAGGGGCTGGTTTTCTCTTTAAAACAAAAACAGTCTAATGTGCTCTGCTCTTGGTGTTTCCTTAACTGTTTTTGTAAAAAGGTTTAGTAAATTATCAACAATATTGGTAACACAGTTAACCAGTTCCCTGTCACAATGATTCTTTCCAAAAAACTCTTTCTGACCATCCATATTTTTAATTTAAAATCAGTACAAAAATACACAAAAACTGAAAAAATAGCAAAAATCTCAGAAACAGTTTCAAAAGTTTTAAACAAGGATTACTAACAACACTAACCAACTCCTAGTGATTGGAACATGAACTGCTTCTGTTTACAAAAATCACTTGTGTCAGGGAGGACTCCAATGTTTTCTTTGAACTCCAATGCAAAATTTTCTTAATGATATCTGATTATGCAAGTACTAATATAGGTCAACTGTTGGGATTATATTGTACACAAGTACATATGTGATAGAAAACGCAGATAAATGCTGAGTCCCAGTGGCTTAGTGGTTGAGTGCAGGACTGCACCCACTAGGTTGGAGGTTCAAATCCAGCCCAGGAGCAATACTGGGCCTCCTACTCCCACTAGAGGGGAGTGATGCCCCCCACCGCCAAAAAAAAGTGAGAAAAAGCACAAATAACTATAATATATATTAATACATATATAAAGGCATCAGATAACTGATGGGGACATTTAGTATAATATAAAATGTTCTCTATAGCTGGAAAACACTGAAAGAGCCTGGGCTATATTGCTAAAGTCTGAACTGCCCACAGAGTTGTCTGTTTAAATCCATCAACAAAGTGTGAAAATTATTTTTACTGCTACTCAAAGTGTCGCAGCTTCTATGACTTGCATACCTGACATAACAAGAGAATTAGGCAGTTGTAAATCAAATGAACTAACAAAACAAAAACCAAAACTGAATAGGTAACTAGTAATGGGAGAAAAGAGGACTGATTTAATGCTGTTTCAAATAAAACAGGCAAAAGTATGTTTGGATTTATATTTAATGCTGATGGATATAACCATTGCACATGCCATTTTTATTTAAAAATTACAAGTTTTAATTAATGGGATGTCTGTAAAATCCACCAAGTTATAAATACAAAGAAGTTGCAATTATAGATTGAGTGAAAACTATTTTTTATTGCTACCTATGACTTTAATAATGGGGCTTTGTGAAAAAGAACCAATGAAACAGCTCTTATTAAATTTTGAATATCAACCACAAAAAGAAGCAGTGATGAACAAACTGAAGAATGCTACCAACAATTTCAGTTGTAAATTGATCACACTTGCAATCAAGATAACATAGGTCAGTATTGGTAATTGATAGGTGTGGTGGTCATGTGCTTATGTCAATTTCATGATTGAGATGTAGGGGTGCAGTCTAGCCTGTTAATCTGGAGATAGCCATTGAGTAGCCAATGAGTCCTCTGTGTGGACATGGCTTCCTCCTGAGACTTCTGGGAAATCTCCCAATATTTACCTCATGGAAAGTTGTTGGGAGTCACACTCTAAGATGATGGTCTACGGACAAGACAAAATGGCAGCATCTGAGGAACTGGAAGAGCCAGAGAAGAAGCCACGTGGCCTTGTCCTGAAGAACCCAGGTCTCTGAAGCTGGAGAAGCCATATGGAGACCCCTACCAGCACTGAGTTGCTTCAATCACCACTGGATGCTGTTGAGAACCCTGAGCCCTGGATGTGAGGAGCCATTGGGAGACCCCTGCCAGGGCCAGGATTCTGCACCCACTGACCTGTGACTTCGTGAGTCGGAAAGAGACTTTGTAGACTGGTATCGGGCATATAGGCTAATATCGGTCTTGTGATCTTGGACTGGGCTGGGTTGGGATGCTTGTCAATGTTCCATTCCTTGTGTATATAAACCTTACTCTTATATCCATATGCATGTCTCTGAATTTGTATCTCTAGTCTACACAGACTAACACAATAGGCAAAAGTTGGAAAAAGAAAACCAATAGTCATATGAAAAATAGGGACTTGGTGATAGAAATGAAGTAAGGAGGGTTAAACTTTACCATTCATACTTCGGAAAATTTGTTAGAAGAGACCAATTACAGGAGAAGTACATCATTTTTAGTAAAGTGTAAGAAAGGAATATCTGAAAAGAGACTGATCGACACAGTGACTGCATCCATGGGCTCATGCACAGGAACAAGTGTGAGGATAGCGAGGTTGTGCAATGATTCCTCACATGTGCATGGGCCATCTAAGGCTTGGGGCCCACTTGATGTCACCTATCAACACAGACAAGGTTTCTGGAAAAAAACTGAATAGTTGAATACGTTACTGAATAAATTCATTTTATATGTAATTTATACCATTTTAGGGAATCTAAGGTATGCATTGAAAATGACCATTTAAAGTATATAATCTGTCAATTTGAGAGACTCAATTATGAATAAAACATGATACAAGTAATTTCTAGTTGCATTGGGTTTATTAATTCTATACTAAATATGAGTATTTCCATTCATTAGAACCTAAATATATCCTTCTAATAAATTAGTGTTAATTTACTGTTAAATGCATATTCATTATTTAAGGTTACTTTGTGGAAATTTGAAAATCAATTACAAAATAGTTTATACGATCACTTAACAAAAATTTCATCTATGAATATAAGATGTAGCAAAAAGAAACATAGTCTGCTAACTCTGGATGCAAAAATAAATCTTCAATGGAAATACATGGATTTATTCCAATCCTGAATGGAATGAACAGAGTAATAATTTGGAAAGCAATCAAGTTGAATTTTCAGATCATGAGATGAGAATTGCAGTAATAGCATAGAAAAAAGTCAAGGAGAAAGAGCATGAGGGCATATCAAATGTAGGTAAAGAAGCAAAAAATGAGGGAAGTGATGGCATTTGAGATATAAGCTAAAAGGAAAATCAATACTACTAGAGGTTGAATATTGATTTAGAACTACTATTATTGCTAGATGCCATAAAATCAGCTCCAACCCATAGCAGCCCTGAGCAAACAGGAAGAATCCCTGCAGGGTACTGTGTCATCCTATCAATTGATATTACTTCTGAGTTCAGTGATGCAATCAATGGGCCAATCCATCTCATCAAGGGCCTTCCTCGTTTTTGCCACCATTCCATTTTGCCAAATGTGATGTCCTTCTTCAGGGACTGGTCTTTCCAATGTATGTAAGATGAAAACTGGGCATCCTGTCCTCTTAGTAGAACTCAGTCTTCTAATACGTTTGGTAGTCCATGGCACTTTCAATATGCCTGGCACTTTTAATAACACATTTCAAAGGTATTGATTCTTTCACAAAGTTCCTTATTCAATGTTCAACTTTCAAATGCATGTGATGCAATGGAGGACTCCATGGCTTGGACCAGGTTCATCTTTGTCCTCCAAGAAACGTCCTTGATAGTTCATATAACAAAGAGATCTTGGTCGTCATTTTAACTAATGCTATATACATCATTTGATCTTTTGACTCTCTACATCACCATTGACTGTGGATCCAAGTAAAGCAATATCTTTGACAACGTCAACCCTCTCTCCATTTATTATGATGTCACCTAGTGGTCCTGTGTTGAAGATTTTGGTTGCTCTAACAAATAATCGTAACCCATACTCAAGACGACAATCAATCCTTGATCTTAATAAGCAAGGGCTTCAATTCCTTCTCACTTTCAGCAAGCAAGGTTGTGTCATGTCATCTGCATTCTGCAGATTGTTAATAAGCTTTCTTTCAATCCTGATGTCATATAATTCTTCACATAATCCAGCTTCTCTGACACTGAACAAGTATGGTGAGAGGACACAACTCTAACACACACCATCCCTAATTCTAAACCATGCAAGGTTTGCATCCTCTGTTTCCACAACTGCTTCTTTATCTATGTACAATTTCCTTATCAACAAAATAAAGTGTTCTGGAATTCCCATTCTTCTCAACAATACTCATAGCTTAATATGGTACACACATTCAAGTGCCACTTGATAGTCATGAAGTATAAATATCGTTCTGGTATTCTCTGCTTCAAGTCAGGATTCCTTGGACATCGTTAATGAAACCCTTTGTTCCTTGTCATCTTCTGCATCTGTCTGTACTTGTTGCAGTTCCCTTGCCATTCCCTGCTGTTACCATTGTTGGATGATGGTAAATAAGATTTTACTTGCAAGCAATTCCATTGATGTTTTTCTGTAGTGTCAACATTCTGTTGGATCCCCTTCCTTTCAAATGGGCACAAATATGGATTTTTTTCCTGCCAGTTGGCTAGGAAATTGTCTTCCCAATTTCCTGGCATAGATTAAAGAATTCTTCCAGTGTTGCTTCAGCTTTCTGAAACATGTCAACAGATACTCTGTCAACTCCCAGAGCCTTATTTTTCGTCAATGCATTCAGTACAGCTTGAATTTCTTCCATCAGCACCATTAATTCTCGCTTACATGCTACTTCCTGAAATGGTGTGTCTATGTGTATTCCTTCCATCTTCTCTTAATGTTTCTGGTATCATTGAGTATTTTGCCTATAGGACCTTTCCAGATTGAAAATTGAGGATTGAATATTTTCTTGAGTTCTTCCCATTTCAGTTATGCTGAAAATGTTCTTTCCTTGGGTTCTCTAATTCTAGGTCCTTGCACATTTTTTTGTAATATCTGGCTTTGATTCTCAAGCTGCCCTGACATTTTCTATGCAGCTCCTTGATTCATTTCTTTTTTCCTTTGCGTTAGCAACTCTATGACTGTTGTTTTGGAATCTCTCTCTTTTTTTTTTTTTTTTTTTTTTAGGCATCACTGCCCTAAGGTGGTGGGAGTAGGAGGCCCAGCCTTTGCTCCTGGGAGCTGGAATTGAACCTCCATCCCAGTGGGCCGCAGTCCCGCGCACAACCACTACGCCACCAGGGCTCAGCCTGGAATCTCTTCTGACACCCAGTTTGATCTCTTCTTTTTCCCTGTTGACTCCCCATTTCAGAGGAAGAAGACAGTGGAAGCTTCATTCATTGTTTCAAAGCACTTTTAAATACTGAAGGTCTATACAAAGGAAGCAGCATTTTTGGAGATGCTGCTGGCAGATGGGCCCCTTAAATCTGAAGGTACTGGAAATGCGAATGAAGAGGAGATGATTTCATGTCTATCATGATGATGAGCATTTGTGAACGCCAATGGGAGTGCAACCTCCAGGTTTTTTGCTGGAGGCACAATTCAAGGTAAAGAGAAATTACTGCAAAAAGCTTCAAATGATTTAAACTTCAAATATGTGGTGTGAATTTAGGAAAATTGGAAGTGGTAATAATGAAATGGAACATAGGAATATCTATATCCTAGGCCTTAGTAAGATGAAATGAACTGGTTTGGACATATGAATCAGAAAATCTTATGGTTTGCTATGCTAAGAATTACATATCCAAGAGAAATGGCATGACATTGATTGTCAAGAAAATTTTTTGTAAATTCATAGGGGGGTACAATGCCATCTGCAATTGAATTCTGTTTACCTGCCTTTAAGGAAAGTCAATCAATATGATTATTATTCAAATTTATTCCAAACACAAAAATAATGAGGAAGAAAATGAAGATTTCTACCAAGAACGTCAATTGGAAATTGGCAAACATGAAATCAAGACACATTGAGAGATATTTGTGATTATAATGCAAAAGTTGGAAACAAAGATGAAGGAATAATTGCTGTCAACTATGAATTTACTTACAGATATAAAGCTGGATATCACATGATAGAATTTTGAAAACCAAATGACTTTTTCATAGCAGATACCCTTTTTCAACAACACAAAAGGTGAATATACACATGGACTTCCTCAGAATGAATACACAGACATGAAACTGATGACATGATGTGGGCAGACAAGACGGAGAAGCTCTCTATGAGCAGGTAAATCCAGATCAGCGCCTAATTGTGCCCAACCACCAATTGCTCATAATATTGAAGAAACAAGTCCACAAGAGTCAAAATATGAGGTTGAGTTTAAGCCATCTGAATTTCAAGTCCATCTCAAGAAAAGATTTGAAGCATTGAAGACTAATCACAGAGGAAGGACATGAAGGACATTCATGCAAAAAGCAAAAAGTCATTAAAAAACTGCAAAGTAGCTGAACCCCAGTGGCGGAAGTGGTTGAGTGTGGGAGTGCGGCCTGCAAGCTTGACAGTTCAAATCCAGTGGAGGCTCTCAGAAGCAGCGGCTGGGCAGCTCCCACGATCAACAGGAGGCAGTGATTAAAAAATAAATAAATAAAGACTGAAAAGAAAGAAAATATCAGGCAGATGCTAGACGGCACTTTGTAATTTGCTACTATTCATAGTTAAAGCAAATGGAAGAGGAATCTTACATTGCAGGAGGTGTTAAATTGTTATTGACAGGATGTTGACCCTTATGACATATTTGAAAAATGATGATATATAAATGTTAAAGAATCTTTGAGGACAGCCATTTATAAAGAAACCATAGGTTTGGATTCCAAATGTTGAGGTTGGGATAAATGCATATTATGGCACATAGAACATATCACAGCAGAAGATATATATTGCTGAAGCAATTGCATGTAAGTACAAGTAGGAAAGTATTGTTGCAAATCTTAGAAATAGTATTTGAACAAAACTGTCATAATAAGAAATAATTTTCTTGGTGTATCATTCATTTAGGTCTGTATACCTGAAAAGAAGCTGTTCCCAGCTGTATAATCCTTCCTTGAATAATTCTGTGTAATTTAATTTACACAACATTGAAACAAAATGTTGGCAATCTTGAGAGACTCAAATGGTGTTATTATATGTTCTTTGAGTTTGGGAACAAGAAATTTAAGGGGCAAAATCAGGAATATAAGTGAATAGAGTCAATTCATGACACTATCAAAAGAGAGCAAGTACACTGGCACAATGTAAACAAGGGGAGACAGTGATGCCAAAGAAAAAAAGAGGGGGGACGCCTTTCTTCCTTTCTTGTTTGTTTAAAGCATTTCTTCATCTGTTTACTACTAGTGGAATTTCCAGTTTTCCTAAAATTTCTTCCTAACAAGGTCCTGTAATATTGTGGTATCGCTAGAGAATATCTAGCAAGATTGCTTTTGCAGGGCATTCCCCAAAATTGGCATCTAAGACTTTCTAAGTGGACCATTTTGTACTGAATTTAAGCGAGTCAATAGATACATTCAAAGGTCCATGAACTTCAATCATGTTTTTTTTTTAATTTATTCAATTAAAATGAACTTCCCTCTCTTGGCTCCTAATTGTGTTCTTTTTGAACCACTTGAAAATGTTTGAGCCCTCATCAAACCTCTTGCTTTAAAAGGAGAAGAAATCTCACAAACTTGCTGCATTGCAGCAATGATTTAGAAAGTTGTTCATTTGAATTTTGTTTAAAAATTTGATAATAGCCTTGACTGCAAAATTGTTTTAAATTGAATTTTTCATGTTTATAATAATTTTTATTTTAATTATCAAGACTTTGAAAAATGTATTACTTGTCTGCTATAGTCATGCACTGATTACATTCACATTTAAGCACATTTTGTTTTTAATAATCACATATATGCATAAACTAGAAGTCTGAAAACACTTCATGACCTACCCTAATATATGTATTTAATAAACGTAGTGTAGATGGATATTCCTGGATTTACTAGGATATATTGTGAAGAATAAGGTTAAGACTAAATGTCAAGGAACCTTCGTGTTAGAAAAGCTGAATAAGAGCAGATAAAAATGCAAAGGAAACAGAAAATTGTAGTCACAGTGATAATAGGAAGCTAGCACAATTTTTAAGGAAGTCTAGAGGAAGAGAGATTTTTGGTTCAAATATTTCTAGGAGGTCTATCAGGATTTAATTATATAATAAAAGTCAACTAGATAGAGAGTCATAAACACTGTGAGAAACGTTAGCGAGAGTAGACAGTTGTATTTGACAAATCAGACGAGGCATTGGCAGAAAAACTAATGAAAGAATAAATTGAACTATGAAAAAAAGAGACAAATAGATTAGGCAGAAAATACATTGTCAGGAAAAGTACTGATCTGGTATTATAAGATAGAAAGCAGTAGAATAGGCAGAGAAATGAGATATTGTTGCACAAGAGAGAGCATCGTGGCTGAACTTGTGTCAATCCATCTATACTAACAATTATATAAAAGCCACCTGTTGACTTTTACATATTTTTCCCACTTGGTTCATAACCTCTAAATGTTAATTATATTTTTTGAGAATGAGGCCTAAAGATCCATACAAACTTCTTTACACCAAAATATAATACTGCCCTCTGCAGTTACGGGTCAAAATATATCAAACAGCATCTGTAGTAGCAGCACCAGAATCAGTTTGCATAAGCTGAGAGGAGATAGTCCCAGCTTCATTTGGTTCTAATTGATTCTTTCCCAGTGCCATCTTCTAATTTCACAGATTCTGAGAGTTCTAATTAAGTTGAATATTTGTGAGCACATTATGGCTCACATGTGAACAGCGCATGTTTGCACCTAGGAATCAATCTACAGATGGACAAGTAAGCATTGCCAAGTTTGGAGAATCGTTTAGAAACATTTAAAAACTCCTGAAGCATGAAAGCACTTTCCAAAGTGGCTTATGAAATGGAAATAGCAGGTCTTCTTTGAAGGATGTAGTCATTAGGAATATTATTTGATACTTTGGAAATACATATCCAACCCTTTAAAAAGTATGTCTTTATGGACAATTTTTTCTGTAGTTATTCTTGCCTTATGTAAAAAATAAATATTGTAATAAAATACATATTACGTATACTCCAAATTGCTTCCTGAATTTAAATTCAGTGTATCTGATCATAGGTAATAAAATGATGAGAAAAAACGGTCAATGTTTCTCTTAATATTTCCCAGGTTTTGCTTTGTTTTCTTTTTTCCCCAAAACCCTTTTATTAGCACATCATCCAGATATAATATTATTCACTAAGAAGGTCATTTCAAGCAATGTTGTACAATCTCTACCACATTAAGTTTCAAGGAGGGGCTGAGCCCTGGTAGCGTAGTGATTGTGCGTGGGACTGTGAGCCACTGGGATGGAGGTTCCCTTCCAGCAGTGGGGCTGGGCCTCCTAATCCCACCACCGGAGAGCAGTGATGCCCCCCCCCCCAAAAAAAAAATGTTTCATGGCATTCCCTTCCTTCCGTTGACCCTTGAAATTAGCTTCCCACCACTCCCTGCAGCCTCCACAGGAATACTTATTTTGTTTTCTCAGTTGAACGACTCATCCCAGGTTCCCTATACCACAAGGCACTGAAAATAGTAAAAAAGCTACCAAAAGTAGCGAAATACAACACATATCAACGACATTGGAAAATAAAAGCAGACTATATTAAAAATCCAAATCAAGCTCAAAGTGTACAAAAGGAGAATCAAGTGACCAGATTTTAATCATCAAATATATTATTGTAATCTACTATAATATTCTCTACAATATTCTGTAACTGATAGCCATGTTATTCTTATCCCACAATCATGTTGAGAAGGAAATCACAGGAGACTTATTACATGTGTAGACTCTGCAAATATATTTTGAGCTTCCACTGTCATCCATAGCCTTCTGCAAACCAAGATTTCACAAGCTGTATACCATTTTCCCTCCTTCAGATTTGGATCATATCATTTAAAATCTTTGCATCCTAGATGTTGATGTTCTTCTTCCATATGAACTTCGTTGATGCCTCTTTATAAGACTTCTTGTTTCAACACATGCCCTTACGATCCCAGCACTGTGCTTTCTAATAGGCAGGCACCACTGAAGTTCATCACACTTTGCTGCTGCACCCATATCTTCCAAGATTTCTTCATGAGGGCACCTATCAAACAGGGTCATGTTGTGAGAATTATTGTGTCTAGATTGGAGCTAGGATTAAGTGCAAACCCACAATTCATTTCTATACCTCCTGTCTGCTTCTGGTTCAATTTAGAGACATTTTTGTTATTTAATGGGCAGAGAATTTTAGCAATTATCTCCCTGGAACATAAAGTTCTTCTGTTTATAGTGTCTTTGATTTAATCCATGGTAAAGCAGGCAAAGTGCCATTGAGAAAATGTAGGCTAACTACAACCCATTATACATGGATTCATGATTTGCACAGATTAAATTCTTACATGACTGTGCACTGCTTACACAAACAAAAGGAGTGGGTAATCAGGTAAGATTCACAGTAATATTTATTGGCAGTATCTGACACAGGACTGCCAGAATAGCATATATATTAATAAAGCAAGTAGGGCATCGAGGTAATAAGTAAATGTTAGCTCAGCGGCTGACAGTTCATTGCTCCGGGTCTAACGCTCTACTACTTCCTCATCCACCACACACTCTCCTGCTGAAATACTTGGGATGCAGATGTGTGTGAGGTGGAATCAGTTCACTTGATGAGTTTCCACATCACCCCCTTCTGGTAGAGTCATTGGCGTATGTTTTCCACCTTGAAGATCCAAGGTTCAGGCTCCCAGTTTTCTATGATGCATGGCCTGGGCCACAAGAGGGTGCACAGAAATTTGGACCAAGGTGTCTTATTCAGAGCATAATGCCTAACATTCCCCTTCAGGTCTATAAAGAATTCTACACCATTTCCCCCTCCTACTTCGACGTTCATCCGCTCCCAGAAAATAATAATTTTTAAGAAAATCTCATACCATACCAATGATAATTGTAATATTGCTTATACCATTACCAATGATTATCATCAGTATATCAGAAAAACTGGTTTAGCAATTTTCCATTCTGATATATTAAAATTTGTAAGTATGATTAATGTGAAAATTTAGAACTTTATAAATTTTAAAATGTTATTCTATGTTTCTGAAAAGTGAAAACCAATCTTAGCTTTGAGATCTTCACAAGTAAATATGAGAGACAAAATTTCATATTCACTAACCCATTATTACTAGTAAAAAGATTTATTTGGTGATTCTGTTTTAATTGGTTTGCAAGCATGAACTCAGAATTCACTCTTCCCATAACTGATATTCATTTTGTGTGATATTCATTTTGGGTTATTTATTTATGCAATAAGCCTCATTTCAAATATGATAAAAATGAAGTTTAGATCATTTCAAAACTTGGCCTAGGTGACATGACATTTTAGTTGTAGATGGATTAGAATGTAAAATCTGGTGATCAGACCGCTCTATGGGTTATATAGGGGGAGAAGTTCCCCAACAATAATAAAACATTGAAAAAGAAATGTTTGCAGCCCACAGGCAATAATGGGAATTATTTATTCAGAACTATGAGGAGACATTGAAGTTATTCTTCAGTTTTTAACAAGTATAAGAAAGGAAGGGCAGAGTATTTCCGACATTGGCAAAATCATGAGATGTTAATAAGCAGAGGGGAAAAGTGAAACTGTTATTATCTTTCTCTTTGAAATCTCCAATATATATGTTTTATCTACCCCTTCATTAAGATGCCCCCAACTTATTTTTTAAAGTACTGAAATCTGATTGTACCCAGTGAGTAAGAATATTTTCTTTCCCTCAGTTTCTCCACATCTTGAAATTATTAGTTAAATGTATATAATTCTGTGTAATATTATATTTGCTTAACTACAATAAAAATAGCCAAATTCATTACCACCAAATGAATTTTTTATTTACAGTCACTATAAAGGTCAGATTAAACTGCCCTACACTTTGCAAGTCTGTTATCTTTATGGAAGTCAACTGCCACATCTGTCACAGAGTGCTTGGTGGGAATGAACTTCTCGCTGTTTAGTTAGCTGTCAAGTGCTTAACTGCTGCACTATCAGGGCCTATTATATACCATAAGCATAAAAGATTAAATGATTTTCTATAGTCAAGAAAATATGTCTTACCTTAAAGATATAAAATGATATCACATTTGATTAAATTATTGGGGTAAGCATTAGAACATATTCAATAATGATGAAAATTTACATTATGAAAAATATTCTTCATGTTACATTCATAGCTTTCTATAATTTAATTATTTATTATAGACTTCATTTATATATGTAAATGTATAGGTACCTCTCTTTTATCTGTAGTCATTTTATCAATGGTAGACATTCACAAAGTTTAATCAATATATGAGTTCATAGTAGTAGTCTGCTTCATACTCACTTTCTCAACTATCTTTCCAAAGAGACCCTGCTTATAGCACTCAGCTAAATAGTTCTATAGCTGCATCTACTTTCCTAACTATTTATTGAACACATTTTAGTTTTTGCTATAGTGATTATGACTTTTTTAAAAAATATATACTTTACCTATAATAACAGAACTGTAGAAATTAGTTCTTATCTCTCCTTTACAAGACTTTCCCACTCTCCATCCATATTTCCAACATATGGATTGGATGTGCTCTACTTTTTATTAACTAATACTAACTTATTTCTGTCTAGTCAAAGGACAGTCTGACAAGGTAAAGTGAGATATAATGAAATGTGAACAGCCCTAGAATTTTTTGGAGGGGTAGGGGAAAGAACAAGATCAGCGTATCTTAAACTAAGGTAAAAACTTCAAGCCCTGAGTTACAATGTTGAGAAATTTTATGGGCAAATCATTGAATGATGCAAGCAACATGAAAAGAAGATGGAAAAATGCATACAGTAATTATACAAAAAAATAACACCCCACCATTTCAGGAGGGATCACCTGAGCAAAAATCGATGGTGCTAAATGAAGAAGTTCAAACTGTGCATAAAGCAATATCCAAAAACATGGGTCCAGGAATTGATGGAGTAAGAATTGGAATGTTTCAACAAGCTAATGAAGCATTGGAAGTATTTGCTCTTCTGTGCCCGGGAATTTTGAAGAAAGTTACTTAGTCAACTTACAAGAAAAGATCCTTATTTCCAATGAAAGGTGACCCAACAGAATGTTCAAACTTAGAACAATATCATTGATATCACTTGCAAATAAAATTTGGCTAGAGGTCATCCAACAAAGGTTACAGCAGTACATTGACAGGGAACTGCCAGAGGCTTAGTCCAGAATCAGAAGATGGCATACCATTGCTGATATCATATTGGATTGATTGATCTTCGCTGAAAGTAAAGAATATGAGATGTTTGCTTGTGTTTCATCAACTATGTCAAGGCATTTGACTGTGTGGATTGTAACAAACTCTGGATCAATTGGAGAAAAATGGAAATTTAGAGCACTTCATCATTGCTTAGGCAACTAGTTCATTGTTGTTTGGACAAATGGCCTTTTCAAACTCACTTGTTGGCTCAAGTATTGCTTTGATGGTTTTAATCTATACTAATGGTATTTCAAAAGCCAAAAGAATAACCTACGTTTGATGGGATTTAGTGAAGATTCTAAATGAAGATAGAATTGAAAGAAAGGTCTATTGATTTGCTTGAGGAAGACAGCGACTGAAAACCTATGGTCACAACAGAATATTATACAACTTGCTTGCTTAAATTCAAGGTTAATGAAGTGATTTCTGATTAAAATAAAATACACAAAATTGATTGAAACTCAATATAAAGAAAAGAAAACTACTTTCAACTGGACTGATCAATAGAGAAGAGAGAAAATTTAATTTAATGCTGTATCCAAAGCCGGCCCATATATATGTTTAGCCAAGCGGGTGATAATTAAAACTAAGTTTCTCCATTTTTCCATGCTACACACATCCTCTTTGTATAATCTCACTTAATCATTTGGTAGGAGTTACAGTGGCTTGGGTAGACGATGCTGTAATAAGAAATCTCACACTGCCAAAGTTAATTTAACCATTATGATATGGTTTACCCTATATGCCTATGAAAACAAGATAATGAATAAGGAATACATAAAAAAAGAAACCTTGTATTTGAACTATAGATTGTGAAAAAATATTGAAAGTAGCATGGTCTGCCAAACAAACAAACAAACCTGTTTTGTAGGAAATACAGGAAGATTTTTTTTTAACTCAAGCATGCCAACACTTTGCCTCATGTAATTTGGACATATTATCAGGACAGATAATTTCCTGAATAAGGACATGATGCGTGTAAAGTCTAGGGCCAGCCAAAAAGAAGACTTTCCTCAGTGAAATGGTTTGGCATAGTGATCACAAAAATAGCATCAGTTTTAATAATTTGAGGATTGTGCAAACCTTACAAGTATTTCATGTTTCTATACATAAGGTCTGAAGTTACCAGACATGCAGACCAGATGAAGAGGGAAATGTGGAAAAAAAAGGGATATCATTGTTGATATCTGACAGATATTGGCTGAAACCAGAGAACACCAGAAACACGTTTACATAAGTTTCATTGACTATGTAAAGGCACTAGATTGTAGGGACCATGACAAATTATGAATAACCTTGAGAAGAATGAGAAATATCAGAACAGTCAATTGTGCTCATGCAGAATATGTACATGGATTAAAAGAAAATTATGGGAACAAAACATGCAGATACTAGAGATTTTAAATCATGAAATCTTTGTGTAAGTTTTATATTGCTCAATCTGTTTGTGGAGTAGATAGTAAGAAAAATTTGATTATAAAAAGAAGTATCAGGATTTTCCAGGATTTATGGAAGACTTGACAACAACATTTAATATGCAGATCACACAATCTTGCTTGCTGGAAATAAGGGGCGGTTGAAACACTTGCTGATGAATTGTAAAACACAACCTTTGGTACATTTTATGTTTCAATGGCAAGGAAATAAAAATCCTCACTACTGGATGAGTAGTAGTCTAGATCTAGATAAATGGAGAAAATAATGAAGTTTTCAGGAATTTCATATGTCTTGGATCCACAAGCAATGCTCATGAAATTAGCAGTTTACAAGATCAAAATCGGTAAATCTGTGATAAAAGATCTTTTTAAAGTGTTCAAAACAGGAATGTTATTTTCAGGGTGAAGGTAAGTAACCCTAGTCAATCTATTTCATATCCAAAATTTGGGTATTATATAGGGAAGACTGAAGAAGGATTGATGTACTTGAATTATGGTGCTGCAGAAGAGTATTAGACATCCATGGCTTTCCAAAAGAACTGACAAATAGGTGTTGGAAGAAGGACAGCTAGCACACTCCTTAGAGACAAGGATGGGAAGAATTCATCTCACACAGTTGCATGTATTGTCAGGAAAGAGTGGTCTCTAAAGAAGGATCCCATGTTTAGTAAAGTAGAAAAACAACAGAAGCAAACCCAAGCAGAACAGGAAGACCCTGGACAAGAAGGATCGGCATTGTGGTTGCAACAATGGTCCCATAGAAGTACAATTGTGAAGATGGTGTAGGACTGAGAGGTACTTTGCTGTTGTGTATGGGTCACTCTGAGTTGGAACTGACTGGATAGTACCCACCACCAACAATAATAACACTGAAAACACCAATATAGGGTTGTTGGCTGAGAACATAAGCACATCCTTGCTAGAGCTTTTCAAGAAATATTAACTCAAAACAAATCAAATTCATTCCCACTGAATCTGGGGGAAATGATAGTAAGCTACCAAATAATTTTCAAGATTGTAAATCTTCATAGAAGCAGATCATTTGCCATTAGGGACATTCAAATTTAAAGGAAAAGCAGAATGCTATGCTACCCCTTTTAAAATGGCATTGCTAGCAAGGAAAAAAAATCATCCTTAGGTCTTAATGAGGTTGGAGATAAATAGAAAATTTTATCTAGATGTGGTAGGAATATGAAATAGTGCAACCAAGTTAGAAAACAGTAATGTGGTTGATCATCATGATGAACATAGAAGTGCTATGTGGCCCATCTACAGCAGTCCTAGGTCGACAGTCAAATTCAATCACTCACTGTTGATCCCAGATCTTAGGGATCCTAAAGGACAAGCAGAACTCTCCCAAAGGGTTCCTGAGACTGAAGTTTTTACAGACATAGAAAACCTGATCTTCCTCCTGTGGAGTTCCTGGTGGTTTTGCTCTGCTGACCTTGTGATTAATAGTCAGCTCATAAGCCTCTACATCCCCAGTCCTACTTTTTAGTTCCCCTTTAAAAAAGAAGACAAAATGGCTCCTAATATTTTAATTTCCACACCTGAAATCTCAGGAGTATTACCAGAAATAGAAACTGGGACAGAAACATTTACACAAAATGGAAGTAGAAATTGAATCTAAATGGAAAATAGAAATATGCTATGTGCTCATAATGACTTATTGCACTGAAACAATAAATTGAGATTTGATGAAAGCCATGACAAGAATGACACTTCAAAACTATGCTGAATGAAATCTATCAGTGAAAACATCTGCAGTACTGTATTATCTGAACTAAGATACGCCCCAGTGGCATAAGTGGTTGAGTGCAGGACTGCGGCCCGAGGGCTTGGCGGTTCAAATCCAGTGGTGGCTCTCAGGAGCAGCGATGGGTAGCTCTCACGACCACCAGAGGGCAGTGATGCCCCCCCAAAAAAGATTAGTCACAAGTAAATTTTTAAATGTCTAGGTTTGAGAAATGTACTCCATTATTTCTAGAAAGATCCAACCATTGACTTTCCAGATTATTATATTACACATTTTAACTTTTCGCCAATTTTCAAAAAATGTGCAAAATTAAAACATAGTGTCCTATAATAAAATCACTTAAATTAATATATGTGAGGACAGAGAACTTTCAATCCTTCTTATTCAAAGGAACACAAATATTTCATAATTCATATTATTGATAGTTTTTCAATGTTAGCACTAGTGTTTTATATATATGTATATACATATACATATATATCAATAGTCATTAATTCTATCTTACAATCATAGTCTTTACTTACATAGTTATATACTTAAAATTTATGACAATAGCCTCATGTTTGCAAAGTGTGAGATAACTTCTGTTTCAATACCCACATTTCAGTTAAGAAAAGAAATAAAAATAAAAGTAAACTCAATTGCATTCCTAGTTTTAATTAAATCTTAATGAAAAGAAATGATGAAAAACTTAACAAAAAGCTAGTCATCTAAAATAGATAGTATAGAATGCCTGGTAGGGCCTGATCAATGGCAATGTACTAAAAAGTAATTACTGAAATTCAAATGAAGGCTAAACATGATAGAGGGATGAGAGGAAAGGAAAAGGAAATAGAAGAAAGAATCAAGAGTCAAAGGACCTTCATGGATATCTAAATACAAATGTGTAAATATATTTATATATAAGAATAGGGAAATAGATCTATGTACATATATTTATATGCTAAGTATTAAGGTAGTAGATATTGGGCCTCTATATAAGTAATCCCTCAATGCAAGAACACTTTTTTCTAGTAACCTGGCATTCCATAATGCTCACCTTCCCAACATGATTGCTGAAGGCAAAATGGGTACAAACACAAATGTGGTGAAGAAATCTGATGGTGCCCAGCTATCAAAAAGATAAAGCAGTGGGGAGTCATAAAGGCTTAAATATTAAGAAAGCAGCCATCTAGCTGATATGCAACAAAGCCAACATGGAAAATGCACGCCAGTTTGCATGATCATGTGATCTTGACGTATCAGGAACCAAAGACCCAGAACCAAAAATCACATCATTATGAATGAAAGGAAGTGGAATGAGTGGAGACCAAAGCCTGTCTGTACACAATTGGACTTCCACTTACAGAAGGGTCACAAGGGAGAGATGAGTCAACCATGGTGCAGTAGAGCACCTACATACAACTTTTCACTAGTACTTTAATGCTTCCTCCCTTGCCCGCACCCCCATCATCATTACTCCAGTTCTACATTGCAAATCCAGCTATACCAGAGCATGTGCATGGGTATAGATTAGAGCTAGAAACACAGGGAATTCAGAACACATAAACCCTGTGACCCAATAATGAGAGTAGCACTACCAGGAGGGGAAGGGGAAGGTAGCAGGAGTAAGAAGGAACTGGTTACAATGATCTACATAAACCCCCTTTCAGGGTTATGGACAACAAAAAAGAGGGCGAATCAATGTAAAACATGAAAAAATAATGATTTATGAATTACCAATGTTTCATGAGGGAGTGGGGGTGTGAAGGAAAAATATGAGGAGCTGATACCAAGGGTTCAAGTAGAAAGAATATGTTTTGAACGTGATCATGGCAACATATGTACAGGTGTCCTTGAAACAATGCATGTATGGATTGTTCTAAGAGCTGAATGAAACCTCAATAAAATTACTTTTAAAATAAAAAAAAGAAAAACTTCACAAAATATTGAAGCTTGTAACAGGAATGGAGGAAAACAAGGTAGAAATATTGCAAACTGTGGCAGGAATGGAGGAAGACAGGGTAGAAATTTCTTCAGAACATTATGAATCTTACAAATATATTTCAGAGAGTATGCTCACCAATAAAGAGAAATATTATGATCTAAATTGCCACTTTATTTTTTTCTAAGCCATGTAAGCTTATGAAAAAATAAGCAAGCTATAATTTTGTCAACTATAAGACAGAATATTTTGAATAGTTTATTATATTTTCCAAATTTGTATTCCACATCGTCTTTAATCCTAATGCTTAAAAAGCTACATATTAAAGAAGGTAAAACAAAGATAAATATAAGCACATTTAATTCATTCATTTTTGAAACATAAATAGACTTTGAATAAATTAATAAACTTCATTGTGCTACTATTCCCATCTATTTTAAAATTCCCAAATGAGAGGTTTTCTATATTCTAAACATGCAAATATTTGTGTTAAATAAGCATACAAACAAGCTTTTTAAATCTACTTTCATATGAAATGCTGTTCCTTTGGTATTAAAAATGAACATAAGTATGATTCTAATGAATCAATCCTTAGGAACACATATATTACTTGTATCTATAGCTAATTGAAATAATTGTTAAAAAATAACTACCTAAAATTTCTCAGTAAAGCAGATAAACTCTTTTTTATGATGGATGGGTTTTCTGAATCCTATTGAATTGAATTAATTGTGAATTGGAAACATAACTCTTGTCTTAAGTTGGTTTGTTATCTTTTTATATGAGATGTGAATGAAAACTTGGTATCTATATGGGAGGTGAAAGAATAATCAATATTTGTTGATAGCTAAAAGTGACATCAAATATACAAAGCTCTGGACTCGAGACATCTTACACAGTTGACCCCAGTTTCTGTACTTGGTCTCATAGGCCAGATTGTTGTTTAGGATCTGAATCTTTTTGTGAAGTGTTTTTTTCCCAGTTTTTTTTTTTTTCACAAACTATTGTGACTTTGTAATCACACTTTTTCCTTTTAGATTTTCTCCTGAAATTATTATAGATTCTTTTTTAAATTTCAGTAAATATCACAAGGTCTAACTGCATTGAAGTCTCTCTAGCTTCATGTCTTCACTATCCATTGTCATGTAAATCCAGTCCTAGAAGTCCTGTGTCCCCATCATGCTATGAAAACTACATGTCAAGCTTATAGTGTTAGACTTGTGTTAGACTTTGTTGACTACAGAAACAAATTGATTGACACTCATCTATGTATAAGAGAGTCTTATATCAATAAGTAATTATGCATGAATATAATCCCTCATCAAGTTCAAATCAAGCACATAAATTCTATATTGGCCCATAAGTTTTATATAAGTCCATCATTTCTACTTCAATCTCACACAGCACGTGTAATCATGCTGAATGCAGGAAGATAATGGGCCTGTGATTGTAAAGCCCCGGGCATGCATTGACAATGGACACATCTCCAGGGCTCTGGCTGCCATGGGTTTAGCTCATGTGACTTGTCAACAAGAATGTGAAGCAGGGGCAGAAGACTTGGAGATGGGGCTCTTCTGATGGGAGAATCAGGAGAGAAATTTCCCTTAATCCTTATGATAATGTCATAGAGGTCATGCCCACAAGAAGGATCATCCGGGCTGTGAATTGACTGATGGACCAGACACCACCCATTTATACTTTTATCAAATTGACATAAAATTTTGTAAGTATCACAATCCCAATGACAATGACTAATTTATGACTTTCATATTGCCACCTTCTCGGTGGAATTTGACACAATTGATCACTCCCACATTGAAAAATTACTTCTTAACTGCACTAGGTTATCTTGTTCTTTAGAAGCCATCCATATCTGTCTAATTGTCTGAGTCTCTCATCTCTACTTAAATTGTAACTACTACAGTGTTTCTTTATTTCATGTTTGGTCCATTTTGCTTATCACATATGCTTCCCCAAAGTATCCACATGCCAATGAAATTGAATATAATGCATTGACTAAACCTCAAATATTTGTCTGAATGTTGATTCATTTACCATTTCTGCATTTATATATTCAACACTGTTAAGTTCTTGACATAGCAGGCATAGAATGATTCTGCATTTAAAATACACCATGACTCCATTATGATATCTATTATTTATACTTCTTGTACAAAGCCTCATCATTCTTTATCTAAACTAATGCAATTTCATTTCAATTAACATACCTACTTAAACTTAGAGCTCCATGTAGTTTATTCTCTAAAGATCAACTATGGATATGTGTGATCCCATAGGATCACAATGAGTTGGAATGGAGTCAATGGCAGTCAGTTTGAGGGATGATATTTGTTTTCTTTTCCTTTTAGTTTTCCAAAGTGAACGATACCTGTCCCTAGAAAACACTGTAACAGTCAAGTGAGTATGAAGGATGGAAAACACATACCTACACTTTTTCCTGGATTATGGGGTTCGGTATTGAAGTTTTAATTGGATTTTTTTTTCTGAAAAGGGGGCTGTAGCTTAACTCTATTTGAAATTCTATTAGCTAGAATTAAGTTGTGGACCAATGCAGCATAATCTGCCTGCTTAATATACTCTAGTGTGAATATACAAAGTTACAACAAATCATATGTGGCAATTGATGTTTATGAAGACAGATCAGAAGGAGTAGTATACTATTGTAAAAACAACAACAACTTGTCACAAATTCAGCAGCGACACCTATTATTTTAGTATTGGGAATCTGAAATTGGCCTTGTGCGTTTGGAATCAAGTTATCTACAGGGTACTTTCCTTATCAAGACACTTGTGGGAAATTTGCCTCCATTCTTTTCTAGCTTCTTTTGATTCACCCATCATTAGTCCTTGATCCTCTTCCATCGTGAAAGCCAACATTCACACTGGAGTCTTTCTCTACTGCAGCACTTGGACACTGACTCTTCTGACTCCCTTTGTCTTTTATAAAAATTTGTGATTACATTAAAATATTCCCATAAGCCATGCTAATATTCCCAACTCAAGATAAAAAATTATAATGTTAATTACATCTACAAAACTTCATGTGCAAAACTTCTTGCTATATTACACAACAATTTCAGAGGTTCTAGAAATAGCAGTGTCAACATCTAAATATCTATAATTGCTTCAAGGCAGTGAATGACAATGTTGCTCTTCTGGCCACACATTTGAACTTGTACATTTTCCTGATAGGTCTGGGTAAGAGGGGGTGGGGGGAAGATACTGATAAGATACAGTGTAAGAACTTGTTAGAGGATTGATTTTGATCGCCATCCTTCAGAGTATAAAGGGAACTATCTCAGAAGCAGGAAAGGGTCTTTTACCAGCAGTATGAGTCGGCATCAGCATCACATGTGTGACATCAAAGAAGCATTAGTAACAGAGAAAGTACCTGAGCATGACACAGAACAGTGGACTGAGCAGCCCACAGAACAAGTATATTGAGTGCTTTTGAGCCGGGGGCTGGCTTATATGGTGAGGTGCCTGTGAGCAATTAATTCAGGAAGCTCAATTTTCTAACCCACAGAACTGGATCTAAGTGCCTTTCAGTTGCAGCTTACAGTGGGGTAGGGTGCAATTTGGGGGTGCATTATCCCTAAAAGAGCTTTCTAATATGTTCTGACTGAATAATTATACCCTCAGTACTTCTCTCCTGTACAATAGTGTGTCTACATACAGTCATAATAGATCCCACAATTGTGTGTCACACCTGTGGGATATGGATGGCTATTGTAATGAATTATAGAATCTTAGTGCTGCAGAAGACAGTGCTGTGGGAGACAACAGTAAGTGTGGAGAATGATGTCTGAGACAGAGATTAGATAACACATAAATGCCACAAGTGGGTGACTTCACACACAGAAATCTAGGTCACCAGGTGACAAGGAGACCTTTTTCTCTCTGGGGGACGATCTCTCAACATCCATGAACCTGATGTTCCTTGCAGAGTTCCATGTCACTTGGCAAAACTCTTCCCATAGGTCTAGTGCACTTTCAGCAGAGAGATCCCTAGTACAGAGGATATGGCCTGCTTCTGCCTCTTATTTCTTGCTTGCACTGAGAACACTCGGTTCTAGTTACTTCTTTCTCCTTTCATATGTCCAAAGATAAAGAATGATGCAGGTAAAGCATAGAAACCAAGTGGGTCTGAGGTAGAGTCCAGTTTCTACGTCAGCGGTGGGGTTTCCAGATAGGAGCCCTCTTTGTGTCCATGCTTTGGCGTATGCTGTGCAGCTTGAATATATAAGATTCAATGGCCCAGTTTTCTATAGGAGTTGGCCTGCTTCCCAAGGGTATCTTCAAATGCTCCCGCCAATGTGGTTTATTCAGTGCATATCACCATATTACCAGGGATACTCTCTCCTTATGTGGCAGTCATGTGCTTATGGTAATTTCATGATTGAAATGTAAGGGTGGAGTCTAGCTTGTCGATCTGAAGATAGTCATTGAGTAGCCAATGAGACCTCTATGTGGGCATGCCTTTCTCCTGAGACTTCTGGGAAATCTCACGATATTTCCCTCATGAAGATGAGAAACTATCTTCCCCACTTATTGGGAGTTAGTGTCTGAGATGAATCACAGACAAGACAAGGTGGCAGCGTCTGAGAAGCTGGAGGAGCCACTGGAAAGACCACAAAGTTGTCACTGATGGAATCAGACCTTTGAAGCTGGGGCAGCCACATAATGACCCCTGCCAACGTTGAGTTGCTTCTGCCACCACAGGATAGCTATTGATGGACCCTGAACCCTGGAAGCGAGGAGCCATGTAGAGACCCCTGCCAGTGCCGGGATTCTGCACCCACTGACCTGTGACTTCGTGAGTCTGAAGGAGTTTTATAGACTGATTTCGGGCATATGGGTTAATATCAGACTTATGACTTTGAATTTGATTGGACTGGGTTGTTTTCTCGATGTCCTATTCTTCTTGTATATAAACCTTTTCCTTATATCCATATGAAATTTTTCCTCTAGTCTATCTGGACTAACACACCTTATGTCCCTAAAAGTACTTTCAGTCATCCTTAAGGCCCCAACTTGGATGTCGATTCCCGCCCCCCTTTTCTGTTCATAGACATGCACTGCTTTATCCCAGATGTGTTTGTTCCCTTTCCCCTCTCCTAGCTTGACTTTCCCATTATTATCTAATATCCCTCCTATAGGAATGTCTACCTGTCAAGAGGAACATCAAAATAACTTTTCACGGAAGCTGCCACTCAATGGTCAGCATCCTTCCCCCTTGTTTGACAATTTGACTCCAGCTGACATGAGAAATTTATGTGAGCTTCAAGTTGTAGGCTGTTGTACCGTTTGGTATCAGTCAGACTATCAGGCTATTTGGCCACACTGGACAGCACACAGGATGCCCTTTGAAGCTAAACTTGTGACCATCCTGTTGCTTGTCCCCAGAGTAGTTGACTCATGCCATGAGGTGTTGCACAGTTTCATCACTGTTTTTCAGGGATGCATAATATTCCATTGTTTTTATATACTTTGGCTCCTGTTTTTAACCTAACCACCTCCTGCTTCCAACTTCTTGCTTTTTTTTTTTTTGTGAATTTTGTTGCAGTGAGTACAGGGAAGAATATCTCTGTTCGTGATCTGTTTCTTTTTTTTTTTTTGCTGGGCAACATGATATTTCTATTTCCACCTGGTTTATGACTTGCCAGATCATTCTCTATAGTGGTTTTACATAATTCCAAGCATTATCAGTGGTGTATAAGAGTTCCAATCTCTCCACATCTACTCCAGCATTTGTTGCTCTCTATTCTTTTAGAATTGAGCAATGGTTATGGGTGTTAGACGGTATCTCATTGTTGTTTTGACTTGCATTTTCTGATATCTAGTGAATGACAGACTCTCATCATGTGTTTGCTAGCAATTTGGGTGTCACCCTTTGTGAATTGTTTGTGTAGGTCCTTTGCCTTTATTTCCCATTATTGTAGGCTTGCAGACTACTCCATATTTTAGTAATTAGTTCCTTTGTCCATTATGTCATTGTTAAATATGCTTTCCTGATTGGAGGACTATTATTTAACACCCTTAATTAAAAATTTAGATGTACACAATGTTTTAATTTTTAAATGGCCCATGCATCTGGTTTATCTTCCACAGTGTGTGCTTTCTTTGTTGTATTTGGAAGGCCTGCATGACTGAGGACAGTTCTACCAAGAATATTGACATGCCAGGGTAAACAGACAAATATTGACCAACTACATCAATGCCCTATATGCTGTATTTAGATATGTATTATTTCAGCAAACCTGTGACATATTTTCTGAGAATATTTTGGTAAAATTCCCCAGACAATCAATCCCCATTGCTTGTGTACATAGTATAGAGCCACAAAAGGATTTATTCTGTACAAGTTTATAATAGAGGTATTTTGATATGTAATTAGCCTACACTTACCCATAATACATTTCTAAAAAGTGTTTACAAATTAGTACCAGGGCTAATCAATGACAATATTAATGGAACATCTTTCTGCTCCAGGGAGATGATGAATAAGACTCTCTACCATAAATTCACAATAAGGTCTCTAAAGTAAGCCAAAGGCAGAGTAAAACAAACAAACAAAAACACCTGGATGCAGAGATTGGTTTTTGGCTTGCACAAGTTCAGAGCTCAAATTTAAGATCAATTAGTTCTTACATCATGGCCCTACTGAAGACTCACCCTTGGATTAAAACGCAGAAGATATGGATGATATAGCAAAGCCTCTGAGTGACTGTCAGATGAAATAGCATCTGGGGTGTAAAGTGATGATTTCCAAACGAATAATCATCGCAGTGAGATGTCAACCAAGTCCCCATGAAAGAAAGAGACCAACATCAGTGAGTAAAAGGTCAAAAACTATACAATCTGAAGCCAAGGAGGGAATAGTATCAGAGCCTGAACTGTGAGATTCTGGTTTGCAGAAAGCTCTGATGATAGTGGAAGCCCAAGATGAATTTGTGAAATCTACACAGGAAATAAGCCTTCAGTAATTTTCTTCTTTCCATAATGGAGGGATGGGAATAAACTTGCTATCAAACAGTGTTATGGAGAAAGAGTTTTAGGAGATAAAAAGATAAAACTAATTTGAATCACTAAAAATGTGTTACTCTATCCGTTTTCTGGGTCTGATCTGGTTTTCAACATTTTCTGTGTTTTTCTTTTAATTGGGTTTATCTCTGATTTATTTTGTATTTGAGGGTGGTTCTTTTGAATTTTTGTTGTAGGTCATCTACTTTTTAGTATAAGAAACCCATGATTAATGAACCTATAATGACAAGAAGTCAAATAAAGGTCCCTGGGGATACAGTGTGGTGGGGGGTGGGAAGAGTTTATATCAAGAAGTTCAAGAAGGAAGAACATGTTTTGAAACAGATTGTGGTAGCCATTGTAAAATACTGATTGGTATGATTGGACTATGGAATTATAAATATATTTGCTCCCAATGATTTTGGATTTAAAAAACAAGAAAACACCTCTGTGTCATTGAGAGTGAAATTACTTTTTATGGCTTTTGTATCTATAGACTTTATAAAAATCTATGAAAAGGAATTCGGGTGCACACAAATAAGGGATAGAGGACTCAAGTAAGTGGTTGGTCATTTTTGCCATTCCTCTGAGCATACCTGTACCAACACAGAATTGGGAAGAGAGAGAACCTCAAGATTAGAAGAAGGATAACAAGAGAGCCATGCTTATTCAGGATCCTTAGAGTTGATGTTAATGCTGTGGATTTTGTAAATATTTCAGGAACTTCATTTACTAATGGATAAGTAAAATGGATAGGGAGACACAGCTGCTAAATTTTTTAGTAATCAGAACATGCAAAGTATGAAGCATGGATCTAATAACATTGGAATTAAAAATGAAATGAAAGGTATAAAGAAAAATATGTTAGGAATTAGTGAACTGAAATACATTGATCTTAGATGTTTCAAGTCCTACAATCGCACGGCTCATGATGCCAGGAATGACAAATCTGAGAGGAATGGCAAAAACAAGAATATTAAGATCTATCTTGAAATGCAATGTATCTGTAGGCCTGCAATAAATTCTAGTTAATAAGAGTTTTATTAAAATGTGCAAAGCAGCAACTAAAGTTAGTAATGAAAAAATTAAAGAAATCTACTAAATTTTTCAGTCTGATATTGATCAGGGAAGCAAATAAGATGGTCTAATAAGTAATAGATTTACAAGGAAAAGGTTGAAATAAAGAGAAAGACCATTAGTTAAAAATATGGCCCTGGTGAAAGAGACAAAGCTGGAGATCTCAAAATATGATGGTTATAGTTGATGTCAACTCGTACCTGGATGAAAGTGGAGTGGAGTCCATTCTATCATTCATATTGACTTCTTGAGGATATGCCCCTTTTATACTAGAGATAAGAATCTCTCTCTCTCTCTCTCTCTCTCTCTCTCTCTCTCTCTCTCTCTCTCTCCATGTCTTCATGTGGAATGACATCCCTGAGAGCTGCCAGTGTCCTGCCATGTTCATGGTTCTCCATATCCACTGACCTTTGAACTCCCTGCTTTCAAATTCACTTCTGCATCACTATCCCACTGCAGCATGAATCAGAAGAGGGCTCAAGCCAGCATCATACCCAATGGATATCAGCCAGACTGGTTTGGGATGCCTATTTGATATAATGTTCTTTCTTATACATATATGTTTTGTTTCTCTAGAAAATCAAGCTTTACATAATAAAATTTGTAACATCAAAAACTACTTCCTTGTAAACATATATATCAAACAAAATAAATGCGGTCTATACATTTGATCTTACCAAATTGAATACTCAGGAATCAAATCACTGCATGTTTGGAAGGAGATTGTGGGAAACTAACTACTATCAGCCAAAACAAAGCCAGGGACTGACTCTGGAACAGACTCTCAATTGTCCACATGCAAGGATGACTTGAAGTTGAAATAAATAAAGAGTCAAATACAAGATTGAGTGTGTATATCTCACTTGACTTTAAAGACATCTCCAGGACAAAGTTGAAGCCATAACACTAAGGACAAAAAATGGTGAGTTTTCAGATTACGTCAATACTATAGAAAAGATTAAGAATATTAAGAATGTAAAGGGTAATTAAAAAGACAAAAGTAGATATAAAATACTAAAATGGATTTCAAAAGAGACTTAACATTGTCTTTGAATATAAAACAGCTAAAATATATAAGAAATGACATAATAATAATTTATAAATTATCAAGGGTTCACGAAGGGAGTGTGGGGGAAATGAGAAGCTGATACCAAGGGCTCAAGAAGAAAACAAATGTTTTGAGAATGATGATGACAACAAATGTACAAAAGTGCTTGGTGTACAATGGGTGTGTGTATGGATTGTGATAAGAGTTGTATAAGGCCCCCTAGAAATTGACTTAAAGAAATATATAAGAAATGATTAAGTAAAAGAAATGAACAGAAAAGTCCAAGGACAGGTCAATAGGAAAAAAATGAGAAAGTATATATAAAACTGAAACTAGAAATCCTAAATGAGAGAGCATGGTAAGCATATCTCAAGCTGGGAAACAAAGAATAGATTCAAGTCTCAAGTTACAATATGGATATATTTCACTGGAAAATATTGACTGGTGCAGCCATCAATAAATAAATTGGAAGAAATAAAGAGGCGATATACCCAAAAGAATCAATTGGAATTAAGCCATCTAAAATAGTACTATCTGCTCAAAATCAAAGGTATTTAATGGCAAAATCAATCTGTCTTGAAGACACAATTGAAAAACAATGAGAGATTACCAGTTCTACCCAACAGATGGTAATCTATGCCTATTTGTACCCTAATCCAAAGAAACTTGATCCAACAGAATCTGACAATTTTAAAGGTATATCATTAAATCTCATGCAAAGAGTATTTTACTAAAGAGAACCCAAAAGTGGTTACAGTAGTACATCTATTTGTGGCTGCCATGAATTTATTCTGAATTTAGATGAGCACATGGCCCAAGGAATATTATTGTTGTTAGCAGATAAATCTTGACTGAAGGAAGAAAATAAAAAGGAAGATATTTACTCGCGATGTATTTACTATTCAAATGTATATGTGTATCATAACAAACTATGGATAATATTGAGAAGAATGAGGATATCAGAACTCTGAATTATGATCTTTTATGCAGATCAAGAAGCAATCGTTCAAAAAGAATCAGGAAACTATTTCATGATTTAAATTCAGGAAAGCTATGCCTTAGGGTTTTAATCTCTCATTAACACTCATTCACTCTATGCATGGAAAAAAATCTGAAAAGGTGGAATCTACGAAGGACAGCATGACACCAGAATTGCTTACTGACAACCTGTGGTATGCATTTGAATTGCTGGAAATGAGGAGAACTTGGAGTATTTGCAAATAAAAATGAAATACTGCAATTTTCAGTATGTGTTGCAATTTAATGTAAAGAAAACTCAGGTCCTTTCAATGAACCCAATAGATAAAAGGATTATAAATGGAAAAACGTTCAAGTTGCTAAGGATTTAATTTTATTTGGATCCACAATTGTCTTAAACTGTCTGACAACTCCCTTCACCCACTGTACTGTTGTCCATCCCCGCAGGCAGGAGATTATATGTAGATTCTTGCAATAGGTTCCTTTTTCTAAACCACCCTCCTGGTATCACCATTTTCACCACTTGTCCTGAGGGGTCATCTGTCCTGGATTCCCTGTGTTTCCAGTTTCAATCTTTACCAGTGTACATCCTCTGGTCTACCCAGATTTGTAAGGTAGAACTGGAATCATGAGAGTGGTCAGGTAATGAAAGAAGAATTTATGAACTAGAGGAAAGTTCTGTTTCATCCTTTTTGCACTGCACCCTAACTTAGACCCTCATTTCTGACCTGAGACACTGCTATAAGGGGATGTCCAATTTCCTATAGATGGGTCTTGTCTTGGGTCACAAATGTGCACTCCTCCTCATTCAGAATGACTTGATTTTTTTCCTTTGATGCCTTCAACACCTTGTGATCACACTGTCTGACAACTCCCTTCACCCACTGTACTATTGGTGTCCTTATTCCATGTGAGTTTTGTTGTTTCTGGCTAGATGGACACTTGTTTACCTTCAAGCCTTTAAAATCCCAGATGCCATATATTTTCATAGTCAGGCAAAATCAGCTTTATTCACCACATTTGCTCATGCACCTATTTGTCTTCGGTGATCATATCAGGAAATGAGCACACATTGATATGATTTTTTTATTATTTGATGCCTGATAACTGATCCCTTCTGCACATTGTGATCACACAGGCCAATGTGCTTCTTCCATGTGGACTTTGTTGCTTCTAAGCTAGAGGGCCACTTGTTTACCTTCAAGTCTTTAAGATTCTAGGTGCTATGCAACATACCTGCATGAAAGAGAAAATCAGTAGAGAGGTCTGAGGAGTGGCCTTCAGAATAAAAAATGTCTTTCACTGTAAGAATAAGCAATAATAGATTTTTAAAGAATTAAAGAAATAAGTATTTCCAAAATATTCAAGCATAAATATTCATGAATCAAGAATGTTATTTAGAAAAACCATTACTTTGACAGAGATCAAAATTTCCCTTGCTATCATAGAATACAATACTGCTTACTCTAGTTTAGGTGCCTGGGTGGCCTCTGCGGGCTAAAGCTAAACCATCTCTGCCCCTACCTCCATCACTCCCATCCCCCATTGGATATCTAGAGTAAGATTTCTTCATGCTTCAGAAGACCAATAGAGCCACAGAAAATGAACTCCCCTCCAAAAAACTTAAAGGATACACATTTTTATCAGCAATTTTGTGAATATGATAGCATATTATAGCATTGCTTGACCATCCAATAAAAACTGTACTATCTCCCTGTAAGAAGATGTATCAGACCCAAAACTGTGGTTGAGCAGCTTGGGGAAGGGACAAGGAGAAGCATCCTGTTACTCACCCAGTAGCTGCCTTTTATTCAAAATAAGGGACCAAAATATTCTAACCAAGTATAGCATGAATCTCACAGCAGAGATCTCTGTATGACTAAGTGACATACTTTCTATTTTAAATGGAAGCAACTCCTGTGCCCATGAAATGCAAGGAGAAATTGTGCCCTTTCATTTCAAAATACAATGATGGAGCAAGCAAATTCTCATAAAGAGGAGAACAGGACACACAGACCATGCAATTGAACATGACTGTGCTTGCTTGAAGATTCATTTGACTAAGGTTTAAGGAATTCTGTGAGCCATCACTTTGATACATAGATTCCTTGTCTACTTGACCTCCCATTGATAGTTGGAAAATGGCCATGCTAAATAGATCTATCCTAGGAAAACATCAAACACTTATGTCAGACTCCACTTTCCTCAGTGAGATGGTGGTCAAATATTTACAGATTAGCCACTGAAACACACGGCCATCAATTTTCACATTCCACAGGAAAGATGGAGCAATGTAGCATCACATAGGGTGAGCATTTGATCCTTAATGAGTCACAATCTCCCCTGCAGAGGATGCCTTACCCTTTTCTCTGATGTTCTCTGACTCTAGGAAACCCTTTGCATTCCACTATCTGCCTAAAAATTGAGAGACAAAGTTGTGTTTGTTAGATCATGTGCCTGTTTTCTGCACACTGGAGTTCAGGAACACAAGGAGCACTTAAAATCTAAAAGTGCAGGCTACTAGTTGTTTTGAAAGTACAGCTCCAAAACCCAGAGTGTTCTCAATTCTTTAGATCATTATTTCTTATGGATCATAAACTATTTATAGTTATCTATCTATATCTATCTATCTATCATCATCATCATCATCATCTATCTGAGGGATTTCATAGTCCCATATTGTTTTGATTGATTATGTAGCCCATCTCTGTATCTCTCTTTGCAACTATCTATGAGTCATAATCAACTCATTGTCAGTGAGTTCAGTTTGGTTTTCTAACTATCTTTGATATTTTATGCTCTATTGGGAAAGTCACAATCCTGTTCTCTTTTCCCTTAAACATTTTGTCCATTGAAAAGGAATTTCATTCATGT
Organism: Nesogale talazaci; assembly: GCA_004026705.1. Classification (NCBI taxonomy): domain Eukaryota; kingdom Metazoa; phylum Chordata; class Mammalia; order Afrosoricida; family Tenrecidae; genus Nesogale; species Nesogale talazaci. Next base: position 57,305 of record PVJH01005710.1, on the reverse strand, counting down.
AGTCTCAGCATTCTTAACCTAGTCTTTACTCTGGAACACTTCAGTCGGTCCAGTGGTTTTTATAGTGACAGAAAGCAGGTCAGTGGCTACCTGACAATGGGAGGGGGGCACATCAAAACTTTTAAGATTGTTAAAAATGTTTTTATGTCATTTGTGGATACTGTTTCTTGAATTATGTGTGCATGTAAAATCTAATTCCAGTGTGTCTTTTAATATATTCCATATATATGTATGTATCCCTCAATACATTTGACAGAAAAAAATTAATTTGTGTTGCATATGTTGATATGATCTTTGCAGATGGGTCTTTTCATGTTTATGTTTTTCTAGTTGTGAGGTTGGTAGCAGGATGGAAAGTAGGAGTTATGGATTCTGACTCTAAATTTGTGCTAATATTAAGAAACACATAGCACTAATACTGCATTGCCCCCTGTCCCACGTAGAGCTACGTAGTATTAAGTATATATATATGACCTTCCCAGCTATCATAATAAATAGTGATCTCAGATATTTCAACATTTCTTCACATAAGTTGTCATTCTAAATGCTTTAGTATTCTCACTGCTACTGAGCCTTAACTTTTTATAATATATATGGATATATACATGACACTTAAGGGAGAAATTTTTCAGAATAAATCAGATTGCAAAAAACAGCCCCCAAAGTATCATTTATTTTAAAATTTTTACTTGATTTGCATATTAATTTCTAAAATGCATAAGCTACACCATCTCAACAGAATTTATATATTTCATAATATTTGCCAAATTTTAATTATAGATAAATTTACATTTTAGCTCATGTAATACTATTTATTTTGAAAACAACAAACTTGCTTACAGCATTACAGAAATTTAAATCAATAAAAATTGATAACCTTTAACTTCACCATTCTGACAAGAGAACACGTATTTTTATTTGTATACAGGAAAGGCATATTGGCATTGTGGTAGTTTGTTTGGGAACAGTGGGGTGGGAGTCAAAAGACAAAATGTGTCGAAAAAATTGCAATGCAGACTCTTATTTTTCAGTAAGCTGAAACTGGAAATGATTTTTTATTTGTAAATACCCTACATCATGTAAGCATGTAGAACCTAGAGACTTATTCCCCACTATCACAAAGGCAAAGCACAAGTCCCCACTTTCTTGTTCTTTCTTTCAGTGAAGGCATAAATAGGCTTCATTAATCAAGCACATCCACCATGAGCGGTAATTCAAAAAGAACATTGCCAGATAAGAGAAGAAGAATTGTGGCATGCTTGGCAAAAGGAGGCAGCAACATAAAATGTAGAACCCAGTGGAACTGGTTATAAACCAAATAACCAGGGTTCCATGGTAGTTTTGTTGGCTGGGAAGCATGGAAACAAGCCAAGGGGCTGGAGTCTTTGCGTCACGCTCAATTATACTCTGGTCTGCCCTTGTCCCGCTGGCTTTACTTTCCAGTGCTTCTGCTCATTTTCTAACTTTCATTCTATATTTTCCCATATTTCAGGCAGTATGTTTATTTGCAATTAACTATATGGACTGCTAAGAATTTTAAGAACTAAAATAAACAAATGGGAAAGAGAACAAAATGATAAAGGATGAACATTTCCTAAAATGAAAGAAAACTAATGAGTGCTCGAATGAAAAGATCACATTAAATTTCAAGCAGAAAATAGAAAAACAATTTCACACTGAGTCTCATAAGAGTAAAATTGCAGAGCATCAAAGACAAAAGGCAAAAAGAATAATGTAAAGGCTGCTTTCAAAAGACTGACAGACTGACAGATTTCTTATTTGTAACAAAAGCTGTGAGAAGACAGAGCAATAATGCATTCAAAAATGCATTCAAAATAACTGCCAATCTAAAATTTGATTCCTATCTTAACAGACATTTAACAATGTGAGAAATTAAACATTTTTTTAAAAACAAGAGAATGTTTACTTTGCATAAGCATTTACTTAAAAAAGCCACTAAGTAGTTTTGATAGAACTAAAGAAAAGGGGGAAGAAAGAGGGCAAAATAAAATACTATTCTGAGCAAAGAAATTGGCAACATGTTATATAATCTAAATATATATTTATATTTAAAAATTTTAAATTATTAGAAAATATTAAAATAACAGCATTACTACTCTTTAGAATATCCACTTTTATCAATAAACTTATTTAAATATAATTTGAATCTAAAATTAATCTATTAAAGTATATATTTGGGTGATTCTTTTTAGAAATTATAGCAGCTTATAACCATAGGAATATGGAATATCTATTGAACATTTTCATCAACTCAAAAGTTTCTGCTTGCCTGTTCTCTGTCAATTTTTCAGTAGCAGCTTAGGTGTTGAGCTTCTGTAGAGAAAATGTGGCTGGGAACATGGTTGACTCATGATTCTGACTGCCTCCTCTCTGGATTGACAAATGGTTTGACAATGAGGCTGCTCTTCCATTAGGTTATCCATAGGCAATGCCTGAGCACACCAGAAGCACTAATGCTGGCACAGCCTGCAGGATGTACGATTCCACATGAGAAACCGGCTCACCGTAACCAGCTCACCTTGACCTGGCCATAATTTAAGATTTAGCTCCAATTTTTTTGATATTTCCTACCCACTCCATGCTTCTACCTCTTTTACCTATATTGCTCTTTGTCCTCACTTTGATAGTCAATAATGAATCAATGACTCTCTTGGTTGTATAACCTCATGTTCTGCCTATCAGAGTCCTCAGATTGATATGGATGTGTGGTACAGTGAGTTATTTAATATTGAACTTTTAACCATAGACTGTAACTCTCACTAAACAACATTTTCCTCTTTGGTCTGCTTAAGAGAGATACAGAAAAATACTAGCAGATTCAGTTGAGTGATTGTTAACTGGGTTGTGATTGTAATTAGCTGGAAGTCTAACGAGGCACTGATCAAGTGTGCCGTTCAGCTGTTATCAAATGAGTCATCTCAGAAGCAGTCGAGAAGGATCTAACCTTTATCAAAAATTAAGGACAAGAACACGAGTGCATCCATGTGATCTCAAGATTGCTATATATTGAACCTCCTTGATCCAGTGATGGAAAATTATAATTCCAGAGAAGCAACAGTGAAGTAGCAGAAAGGTGGTAACTGCAGAACCAAGAGCTAGAGAAGGAGACAGAGTTGTGGACTTTCAGGCCAATCGACTAAGTCTATATGATTGCTTTGAAGCAGGACGTTTTGCAGATGGGCAGCTTGCAGGCATTTCTTTGGAGAGCTAGGTTTACTGTCAAAGGAACCACACCTGAGCACCTTTGTTCTGAAGCTTAAGGCAGGATGTTATGCCATTTAGTGATTTATCAACAGAACTAAAAGAGCTCTACACCATGGCAAAATAAGGCCAGAGGACAAAGAATTCTGTGGATGAGAAGTCTAGGGCCAGATAAAGGGATGTCTGAAGGCACAGTGGAGAAGATACTGTCCTGAAGTGGAACTGTATTCTAAGTATTTCTGACCATGAATTTTATGTAACCTGTTCAGTAACCTGTAAGTATGAGTACTGTTTGTGTATTCTGAGTGGCCATTCAGTGAATTACCACACACACCTGAGAATCACAGTGCCATGAGAGATAAGGTGTTTGTCAGAATCGATGGTGGTGGGTGGCGGAGTATCTCATTTAGTCTTAAATATATTTATATGAGACTTAAACTGATGGTGAATTTCACCTTCTATTCACTTTCTGGAAAGAAAGACAGGTATGTTTCTGCCTACAACATTTTACGGTGTGATTCCAAAAATGGTCCAGGGAATGGTGGATAAAATAAGGCAGCAACGATGATTTGCTTACTTCATCGGAAAATTATTTTCAGATTTCCTTGTTATCCTCATATTGCTAGATTACATTAGATCAATTCTGAGTCCTCACAGCCTTGTGGACAACATATAAATTATCGTCTGGCCTTGAGGCATTTTCATAGTTGTTTTAAGGCTTGGACCCACTGTTGCAGTCACTCTGCCAGTTCATCTCCTGGAGCATTATAATTTCCGTTGTCCCTTACCAAGCATGGTGGCTTTCATCGGTGACTAGTGCCTCCAGGCAGCATGTCAAAAGTGCGTGGTATCTTCCCCTCTAGGAGTCTTCTGGCTGTGCTTCTTCCACCAAAGATTTATGAGTTTTTCTGAACACCCATGCTATATTCAATATTTAAAAACAATGCCTGAATTCATATGTATCCATTTACTCCAGCCACCTTTATTTAACATCCACTTTTACAACTGAATGAAGTAATCAAAATATTGAGTCAGGAGAACCTCAGTCTTTATTTTTTTGGGGAGCGGGGGGCATCACTGCCTCTGGTGGTCGTGGGCGCTACCCAGCGCTGCTCCTGAGAGTCGCCGCTGTATTTGAACCGCCAAGCCCGCGGGCCACAGTTCCGCACTCAACCACCTAAGTCACCGAGGCTCAGCCTGAACCTCAGTCTTTAAAGAGACATAAGTGGTCATTAACACTAAAAAAAGTTTTCTGTACCTCACTTACAGAGACAAATATCTCACTTGATTTACTCAATGTTGTTTCCATGGGGGATGATTGCGGATACAAGCAAAATGAAATCCTTGGAAACCTTCATATTTTCTCTGTTTGGGGTGCTGTTGTCAATTGGACCAATTATGAGGCATTTTGTTTTCTTTCCATGACATTGTAATCCACATTGAAAGCTACTTTCCTTGATCATAATTGGTGAATCCTTCATGGGTTCTTCTGCTTGCCCCAAACATGATTTGCTATCTGAATATCATATGTTGCTAGTACATTCTCCTCTATGCCTGAGGTGACAATTTTCTTCATACAGTCAAGCTTCTCAGATCATTTGTTCAGCACATAGACTGACTAACTATAATGAAAGGATATGATCCTAGTACCCACCTTTCCTGATTTAAAATCATTCACTATTTCTTTGCTTGGGTGGAATGATCTACGTTCCTTGCTAATACAGCCGTTGTAGAATCCTTCCCTACACCTTTTTCTGAACCCAGGCTGGATTTCTGGAGAACTGTTGATGTGTATTGCAAACTTTTCTTCTTTCACTATGCTTGATAAAGTTTTATTTACAAGTGATATGAATGGTATGGTTAGATGGTTTCCACCTATCATACTCGGTTGTGTTTGGAATGGCAGAAATACTGATCTCATTAAATAAGCTGGCCAGATAAACATTTTCCAACATTATTTCAAAGAAGAGTGAGAGTGTCCAGTGCTACATCAGCCTGTGAAAGCATTTCAATTGGTGTTACACTAATTTCTGGAGTTTCATTGTTAGTCATGTCTTCAGTGCATATTAGACATCACTGCTATCTGCTCTTGTTTACATGATAACTCATATGCAGTATGCTTCATAGCTAGTGCCTGGACTTGCTTCAACTGATAATGTGTCTCTTTCCACAAATGTAGTCAATTTGAATCCTACATATTCTATATGATGAGGCCATGTGTATAGTCACCTTCTACGCTGTTGCCAATAATAATAGTAGTAATGCTATTTTCAATGAAGTGGTCATTGATCTTACAAAATTTTATCACATGATATCCAATGCCATTTATATCATGGAGGCCATATTTTTCAACTAATGATCCTTTCTCATTTTTATCCAAGTTGCATTCTAAACACCATAATTGCAAGGCATTTTCATTGCTGATAGATTTCAGATTCAGAACTTGATAGACTTCTTCAATGTCTACATTGTTGACTTTAGTGGTTGATGTTTAAATTTAAGAAAAAAAGTACCATTACTGGTCTTACTTGTAGGTGTATAGATATTATCCTATCACAAACAATATTAAATTTCAAGGTCCATATTGAGATGTTCATTTTGATAAAGAATGTGGTGTCGTCATTCTCCAATTTTTCATTCTCAAAATGTTCAAATCAAAATGGAAAATACCAGTCAATTTCAACTCACTAATTCCTAAGATATTCATCTTTTGTGTGTCATTTCATTTTTTGACAATTTCCAGTTTTCTTACATTCATACCTTATACATTGCACATTCTGATCAATAATGAATGTTTGCAACTATCTCCTCTCATTTTGAACTACATCACATTATCAAATGAAGATCCTAGAGGCTAGGGTCCATTCATGTTATTCAGGTGGCACCTACTTGCGGAGGCAGCTCTTCCCCAGCCATAATTTGATGGGCTTATCTCTCAGCACCATATCATAAGGCTGTCACAGACTAAATTTTCATTTTGTTTCTTCTTCTTGGTCTGTCTTAGTATGGATACTCCATGGAGACCTGTACACCATAAGTGCTTGCTGACATTGAAAAAACAAAACAAAACAAAACAGTGGCATACCTTTAGCAATCACAGCAATACATAAGACACCACAGTAAGAAAAGCTTACAAATTACGGGCAATGAATTTCAATACTTTGTTTCTTTTTAAATCATTTTATTGGAGCTCACACAGCTCTTATCACAATCCATCCATCCATCCATCCATTGTGTCAAACACCTTTGTATACCTATTACCATTATCATTCTCAAAACATTATCTTTCTACTTGAGTTTTTGGCATCAGATCCTCATCTTGTCCCTTTGCTCTCCTACTCTGCCTCCCTCATGGACCCTTGATAATTTATAAATTATTATTTTTTCAAATTTTACACTTACCAATGTTTTCCTTCATCCACTTTTCTGTTGTCTGTCCCTCTGGAAGAGGTTATATGTAGATCACTGTAATCGGTTCTCCCTTGCTCCTTCCACTTTCCTTTTCCCCTCCTAGGATCACTACTCTAATTATTGGTCCTGAGGGTATATCTGTCCTAGATCACCTGTATTTCCAGGTATTCTGTCTACTGTAGTCCAGCCAGATTTGAAAGGTAGTATTGGGGTCATGATAGAGGGGGGAGGAAGTATTACAGAACTAGAGGAAAGTGAATGTTTCTTCAGTGCTATACTGCATACTGACTGACTCAACAATTCCTTGTGGCTTTTCTGTAAATGGGTCTCTTATGTCTACAGATGGGCTGTGGGTTTCCACCTCACACTCCCCCTCATTCATAGAGATATGAGTTTTTGTTCTGGGGCTTTGATGTCTGATGCCTGATCCCATAGACATCATCAAGAACACATGGGCTGGTGTGCTTCTCCCATGTGGACTTTATTGCTTCTGAACTAGATGGCCACTTGCTTATCTTGGAGCCTTTGAGACCCAAGACTCTATCTTTTGATAGCCAGACACCATCAGCTTTATTCACCACATTTGCTTATGCATCCATTTTGTCTTCAGTGAAAACAACAAAAATACTTTATGTTTGTTATTGGTAAATAATTATATTACTGAATATTTTTATTGAAGTTCTGTTTTTAGTCTTTGATATTGTATTACCAATTATGTTATTGTTCCACTACACACTTGGAGAGAGTGCACAATTTCTAAGCATTTAAGAATGACTTCTCTAGAACATTTTTGACACGAGAAAATACTGATTAATTGAATCAATGTCATTTTCAATATGACAATAATGCCTGAGATAAATGTGCTGTACTCAGATTTATATGGATGAAATATTATTGCTTGGTTTTCCTTTGTTATTTTCACTTGATTTTTGAAATGTACTTGATTTATTCTTCCTTTAGTCTTCTATTGTCTGCTCAAATTCTAGTAGACATTGAGTCCCCGAGGAAGTAGTAACTGTGACCTTAAATCCAAATCACATATATCTATAGATATATAAGCAGTTGACTCAGTACTATTATTTTATCATTCTTGGCAGGCATTCATTCAACAATATATCGTGCCACTCCATAGTGACATTTGAATTACAGAGTTTTATTGTTTTTGTCTTCAGGCTCATTTTCCTTTGAATAACAAATAAAATAGAAGTGAAACTTCCTTCAGTTATTCCTGAAGATTTATACTTTAGCACAAGTTATAAGGCTGGTGAGGGCACAAGAACACTAGTTACTGAAAAAGGGACTTAAAGTGAACAAAGAGGTTTAGAGCCTGAGCAACAATGAAGATACTTTTATCAATAAAGAGGAATATGAAACCTATTAGCAAAGTGATATCTCTTTTTACATTGCAAATACCAAATCTGTATTGTTTTCAAGATTGTTTTTCTTTTGTAAATATCAATTTACTTTGTTTTGTTTAAGTTCCCTTTTAAGTGGAAAAGAGATCTTAGTGACATACTGACTTAAGAATTGGCTTATGTGAGAAATGGAAATGTCTCCAGTTCCAACCTACCTGTCTCCCAAGGGAGAAAGATGATGCTCTCTGTGTCTATGACGTTTTAGTTTGGACTTTCAGGTTGAAAATCCCATTTCCTGAATAACTAGAGAAAACTTATAAAGAAGATATAGTCTCTGTTATTAAATTATTTAAAATATAAAAGTATGTTCTAAAATGGTAAATAATGACAATCTTTTTATAGCCACGTACAATATATTGCTTTCTATAAATTAGTTATATTCCACAATGACATATGCTGCAAAATGCATTTATGCTTAGCCTGGAACAAAACTGGCAGTAAAGATTAAACTCACATTACATGAGAAAGACAAGAGATTTCAAGTGGAGCCTCAAGCGACTAGGAGTTCTAGTTAGAGTGTGTCAGTAAGATTAAATAGTTCAGACTTTCCCATGGGTAATAAGGACGAGATTGAATTTTCAAGTGCACTTTATTGTTAAAGAATAGTTATGGCATATCAGAAACCATACCTTAATTCAAAAAACATTAATAAGCCTTCATTATGTGCCAGGAGAAGTTCTGGGTTTTAGACATGTAGCCATGCACAAAATTGATAAAATTCCCTTTCAGTTACAGATTTTATAACCCAATGAATAGATTTTCAAGGAATTAAAGCAATAGATAAAGCATTGCACTGCATGAACTTCCCTATATGTCTTTAAAATATGTTGTATGTTAAATAAATATAAACCATATTCCCTAGACCTAATAATGAGGTGAATCTGTCATTTTTCATTATGAAGCCAATTAATTCCATCTGGAAAAACCTAATTAATAAGATCATATAAATGCTGGTAAGGTTAAATACGAAAGAGGAAAAAAAAATATGTTTCCTAAAAAATATTTTGTTTGTGAAAAAGTGTTTGGCTAAGTATAGTTTAGTATCAAATAAATTATTATATAATGTTGGCAATAGAAGAATTCAAATTCAAAATTTCTGAATCACTTGGCAAATATTTTTGGTTACCAGATCATTTTCATTTATTTCTGCAATATTTTAGAGCCCATTACACTTAGTTTTCCTCAACAATGAGCTGATACTTTATATATAAATACTAGGGTATTAATTATAAGAAATTAATATTATAGTAATATATCTACCAATATATTCACATAATAAAATTAGAAACAATGATAGTAAAATTCGTCTTTAAAGTATTAAAATGGTAACAATATAGAATCTGTTTCTGATCTTTTTTACCCAAAAGAGGATTGGGTATTATAGGTAAAATAACTTTATTTATAGACCTTAGGTTAATTTACCATTTTAGGTAATTTTGTAATGTTAAAGTTTGCAGATTCAATTTTTACAAAACCTTAGTTAAGAAATTTGAACTGTTCAATTCATGAGTGGGAAAATAATTTGCAATTGTCACTATTAAATTATAACTCTGGGTAAAACATATCCAGCTTGATTCCAAATGACATGACTAATAAAAACCAAATTAAGTCACTAACAAAAGTCCACTTACAAACTATATAAATATGACATTTAAGGTCTTTCTACATTTCATCTAAAATCTTCTCTAAATAGATCAGGGTAATTAATAACAGAGTTTAAAAATGAGCTTCTTACTCCATGACTTCTCTGGTTTCCACTTAGATCGGTAACACTGTTTAAGGGTTTTGTTGGTTGTTACTATGGTTCAGTTTCATCTTGCTAAGTACGTATATCAGGGTACCAACAGCTTCAATATATTCACCAAATAATCTTCTGGTCAGCGTTAGTCATCATATACATCAGTACATATTTATCACTGACATTGCTGTTTGTTGAAAGTCATAAAATTAAAGTTATAGTTAATGAACTGCCACTTGATGTTTTACCTGCATGTTTGCTCTTTTGAAATTAAGGTTGTATGAGTGTTTCCATTCAAAATGGATTTTCAGAGTCTTGCAACTTACCTGCAAATGATCTGTCCATGAGAGATGAAAAGTGATAAAGGAGTGCATCCCAGAGGGGCAGATGCATAATTAAATTTGCATGGCTATTTCAAAGTTAAATCACAGTAGGGTAAGGGTGATATCAAAAGCCGTGGTTTGGGGGAAGATTGTAAATTAAATTTAAGTTGCCTTACCTTCATTTTTAATTAGCAAATATCATTAATTTAAATAATAATTTTGATTTCATAGGAATTAAGAAATATCAAAGTGCATAGCATTTTTGACTTTAAGAATTTGAATGTTTGCCATTTTTCATTTTAGTTAAGTGGCTAACAATTTTTGTAGCTTTATCCAAAAGATCTTTCATTTCAGCTATCATATATACCTAAATAATGTATATACCTAAATGATCGATGTCTGCTGTCATTTTGTCCATTTCAAATAGTTTATTTAATAATAAACAGTGACCAATTTTCTGTAAAGATGCCGTACCAGAAGCGTAGAATCTGTAACTGGCTCGGAGGAGCTAGCGCCCTACGAAGGGGTATATATATATACACACATATATATACACATATATATATGTATATATATATCAAAATTTCCTCTCACTGCCACTGAGTCCAGAGCACGTACAGCAACCTTTCAGAACAAATCAGAACTACTCCTGGGAGTGTCCAACGCTATCACTCATTGCAGGGCCAGAAAAGCCTGTTCTTTGTCCTGCAAAGTACAACTTATAACCAGACACCACAAACGCCTCCAGAATGGACCTCAGAAGAGGAGGAGGAATAAAGTTAGAGTCAGAATGATTATCTAATTCTTATGCACCTATGATCCTTCTATCGTCTCATCAAAGAATTCCTTCACCGAAAAAGTAAACTTGGAGAAAATCACTTGTGCAAATAAGAGATGGGAGCACAAAGTAAGACTGCAGTAATCGGGCTGAGCCCCGGTGGCCTAAGTGGTTGAGTGCGGGACTGCGGCCCGCGGGCTTGGCGGTTCAAATCCAGCGGCTGCTCTCAGGAGCGGCACTGGGTAGCGCCCATTGACCATCAGAGGCAGTGATGCCCCTCCCCAAAAAACAAACAAAGAAAACAAAGAAAACAAAAACAAAAGACTGCAGTAATCAAAGAAATCACAAAGGAGAAAGTTCGATGAGTTCAAAGATCTGATCTGAGTACACATCACAATTTCATCCTTACCATAGTCAATATCGCTGACTGATTTTAAGAACACCTATCATCCCTGGAAGACCATGAATCTGACAAAAGGACAAAAGTATTAAACAGTAGGAGTTTTGGTGAGATACTAAATTTCTAATGGGGCTATTAACTGCAAAGTCACCTGTTCTCCAGAACCCTCAAAGGTAAGCTTGAGGCCTGATGTCACATTTTATAATACTGCATGTTTATTCAATTACATTTTATATGGTGATGTCGTATTTGCTTAATAAATCTCAGTAAACCATTAACATGCAAAATGATTTTAAAGAACGAAAATGAAAATAGATGTATCCATAAGTAATAGAAATTATGAATGCAAAATAAACATCTTGGTAATAAATTTCAAATGGTTGAGAGAGGATTGAACTTTAATCAAGTGTTTCTAGATTTTAAGGCTGAATATCTGAGTTTAAGTTATAATTATAAGGGATACCATGGATTATAATGGTTTGGTTAGCTTAAGTAAAGCTTTAAAGGGGCTCAAAGATATTATGTCCAGTAAATAATTGTAACCAGGAAGATGGGAGTCATCAAACACATCTTTTCTTTGATCTTTCTCTCTCCTGGAAAGCTATAAAAAACATTGTTGAGAATTGACTCCTCAGTTGAAGGACAGTGCCAAAGAAACCAGAAAATATGTCCCAGTGGCGTAGTGGTTGTGCGCGAGGCTGCGTCCCACTGGGATGGAGGTTCAATTCCAGCCGCGGCTCCACAGGAGCAAAGGCTGGGCCTCCTACTCCCACCACCAGAGGGCAGTGATGCCCGCCCAAAACAAACAAACAAAAAGAAACCAGAAAATATAAACTCTTTGGAATATTTTTGTCATTTAATGGGGGTGATGAAAAATAGAGAATTAAGATAGTCGTGGTGGAGTGGTTAAGGCAATGGACTAGAAAAATAGAGAATTCCTGTTAAGCAAAGATGTGTTAAAGGTGTCCCATACTGGCTTTTACAGGCAGCCATTCAAATGAATGGACACAAAAATGTTTCAAAAATCATCTATTTATGAAAAAGTCATCTTAGTAATGTTCCTAAGTAAAGGAATCTTTCTGGTGGAGGATTGGAAGTACAGAGTCCAAAAGACATCGAACTATAACAATGCTAAAGAAAGTATTGAGATATTTTTAAAGTACCAGGGGAATTAAGAGGTCAAAAATAAATTTTAAAGCATATTGGAATAAGCTGATCCCTGGTGAAGCAGTGGTTATGTGGGGGACTGCAGCCCACAGGATTGACAGTTCAAATCCAGCAGCAGCTCTCTAGGAGCAAGGCTGGCTTTCCTACTCCCACCAGGGCAGTAACGCAACAAAAACAAACATTGGAATAGAATAATCTCATATTACTTATAAGTTTCACCCATTTGGTTTCCTTAAGAAAATTTACAAATAAAGCATCAGTTTTTTTATAAGTGAGAAAATTTTAAAATTATAAGAAAACTAATAACAACTTAAGGTTTGTCTAGTTTTAATACTTTTAAAACGTGGATGTGAAAATGTTATAAAATGCAGTAAAATAAAATTATTCAAATGCGAAAGAATTAAAGTTGTTTAGAAACCAGAGGAGTTGTCTTTTAAAAATAGACAATATATGTAAATATGATTTGTCATTGATCAGTACAGATTTTTAATAATATATTTAGTATTCTTATATGTGATCTTTTATTTGTTTTTAATTATAAATCATGATTTTACTGTTTTATTTTGCTAATTTGTTTTAAAATAATTTATATTGCTTTAGGTATAAATTTACCCAGCAAATAAGGTTCCCCATGAGGCATATTTATACAAATTATTCAATGACTTTAGTAGCAGTTTTCCCAATGTGTCAGAAAGCTTATTATTTGCATGCTGTGTGTTCTGCTTAGGAACTCTGTAGGCAAGCTCTAACGTAACCAGAGCTGCAGTCTAGGAAACTGACCAGCTCTGAGTCTGAATCAAATTAAGGCAGTGAGTTTGATTTTGAATTTTGCTGTTTCTGTTGAATTCATTTCCCTTCACTCTCCTGGCTGTCTGACTCTTGCTTTTGAATAAGCCTTGACCATTTCTTAACATGTTGCATTTCGAATCAATCTTTTTCATCTGGGCCTTCTTCAACAACTACACTCCTCCTATTTTCTTACAGTATAAGCAAAACTCTTTACACATTATATTTTAAAACTTAATAAATCTAAAAAGAGAGAGTTCAATAATCTTTATCATTTTTGCAAATCATAACTTGATTTCTGAATTGTCCCACAACAGTAAATTTTTATATAATTTTAATATGCATCACTATGATTCCCTGGATAAGTTAATCTTATGTGGAATGAAAATCATATGTTAAATATCTGAAATTTAATCATTTTGATTTAGCCATAAATTTCATTAGACTAGTCATTTTTTTTAATCCCAAACTTAAAAATTATAACTAAATATGACTTGTAACTCTACATTTCTTTTAGATAACTAATGGCTCTTACAGCATTCAGGTCTTTTTTTTCCTAACGCTAACCCCAACATTGAGTTTTTGTCAAACTTTATGCCTATTTTAATCTTCTTTTGTTCAATGTTAAACTTACTCTTTTTCCACATATGGTGGGATGTAGTAGCAATATTACCCCCTATTCCACCTTAAATGTCACATATTTGGATTCTTAAGAGAAATTTTGGTGGCTTGTTACCACCAGGTCCTCCCTTGGAAAAAGATATGTCGCCAGCTTCCATAAAAATATATAATCTTTCAAACTCTATGAATCAATGTCACTCTGTCTTACAGGTTTCCTGTGAGCTGGAATGTGCTGTATGGCCATGTGTCTGTTTTACCATCTTATCTGCATCACTCCATCTCTATGACCAATTCTCTGCACAGTCACATAAATCTTATCACCAGACTGCTTCAATTAAATTCAACTAGTCTGGAGACAAATATTTATCTTTTTTTTTTTATTTCTCACTCTGATTTTGTTGTGTCTGAAAAGAAAATATATCACTCCTTTTTCTATTTTTTTTTCATGTGAGAGGTAGCATGTCTCTCCACTATCCTCTGACTGTAGTATTTCCTCAGTCATTTGCCCTTTGGACCGCATTTCTGACTAAGGTATATGGCATTGTTAAAAGGTATTTTTCTTTGGGATAATCAAAATTTTGCTATCTATTGATTTACCTTCCAATAAAATAGGTGATAATATTTTACTAACTTATATGGCTGGCAGGCTTCGTTAACTTTAGAAAATTCTTTGAGGCCCTGGAATGCGAAAATAAATTGAAATCCAGGGCATTATTACTGTTGTTATGTAGAAAATGGTATTAAAATACATCTGTATCTTTACACTTCCCCTGGGCCATTTCCCTTTATGTTTTCACTTTATTCACTCTTCTCTGTGTTAGACTGCCCTGAATATAAATTCCACAGGAGATCAAAGGCTACTGAGCAGAGTGTGTTCTTAAAATACCCCCTGTAAGGCAAGAATTAGTTAAGCTTCTTGGTCTCCTCCTCTACAAGTTATACAAAGGTAGATGCCTTCGGTATATTTTATCTTCGTGGAAGTATGACTTAGTGGGTATATGTATAACAACATGACAATATAAAGATATAAAAATAACATGCAAAATTTAAATTTAATTTTTCACACGAGTTACTCTCTTTGGTAGAGTGAATGGCACTTTCTTAAATCATGTGGGACAAATGTTATTTTGGTTTTAATCACTTAAAATAAATATTTTATTTTGTAGCAAATTTCATGTCAACCTTTAGATTTTAAATTATAATTTTAGAATGTATTGATAGTAATTCAAATGATAATTCCATTTTGGTTCTTATTTTCCATATATAAGGCTAAGCTATTGTGTTACTTTTTCAAATTTATTTTAGAGCAATTGATTCTGAATACATCGAGCAAAGTGAAAGATATTTTTTGTAAAATCAGTTGTCAATCTTCTCACAGAGCAAGAATCATTTCTTCAGTTTTATAAAGTTACCCAAGATTTTGACACCTCCCTGCATATTCCAAAAGTGTAGTTTAAACATATTTCAATTATGATAAGGTCCTTAAGAGAAGTCTTTTTTTCTCATAACATTATTAGGAATATATGCTTTTATTATTTATTTTAATATATTTGTTACAAGTACTACTATAGTTATAGTTATTACTATATTCTTAGTATTGATGATATATATATTCATATGCAATTTGTAAATGTTTTCATTCTCAGATATTCCTTGTTGTTATTTATTGTTCAAGTAAGAAACCCATCATCATCTAAGGACTATCTGCATATAAATTTGATAATTTCTTAATGCTTCCAAAACAGAAAAAGCATAAGTATGGGTAGTATTAACCAACAGGAATTCATTTCCCTCAGTTTGGGAAGTTCAAAGATCAAATCTTGGTGGCAGCCTCAAAGTAAGACTTTCTCTAGGGGTTCTAGGGAGAGACCTTGTCCCCGCTTCTTCAGGACATTCTCCTGGGCAGACCTTGGAGGTCTCCATTTAGGGTCTAGTGCCTCCTACCCCCACCACTATTCCTTATGTCCTCTGGCTCTTTCTGTCTAATATATTCTTTTCCTGTCTCCAAGGTAAAGCTTATGTAAGCTTATATTAGAACGCACATACAAATACACTTAACTTTGTGGAAGAATGTGACTTACAAGTGGATAATTAGCTCTACTTTGAATCTCGGCGAAATTTCAACTTTCATTTGTGTGTTTTGTGATCATTACCAAGTAATTCTGCAGCGACTCTACGCTCAGGCCAAGTGTACTTGAAGGTAGGTGACCATTTCTTGGCCCTGACACAGGAAAGTCAATCTATGTACTTAAAAACATTATCTGGCATTCATTTCAGTTATTTATAGTTGAAATATCAAGGTTTCCTGGTGATGAATTGTACTTTAGCCTTTGAAAGTCCAAGCCATTGGAGGGCCCCAGAACCAATCCCATAAACCTCTTTAATTGGTAATGATGCACCTATTCCAATCAGGCTTTTTTGTGCTATCCCAGTTATGACCATGGTGAATTAATCTGCCACTATTCATCATTTGGGGGTTATTTCCTCTAAGTAGCTGCATAATCATAAATATTCTGGACACAGCTATGGTCCCATGTTAATAGTCCCTCTCATCCCTAATCTCTTTTTTCTATGTTTATCCATTTAAAACTTCATAATGGGCCTTACATTGTTTGAACTCGGATCTTTTATGCTATAGAAAGGAATATATCCCACAATGATATAGAAATAATAACACACACAAAAAAAATCTTGTCACTAAAGTGGAGCACCAGTACACTATAGATTGGGCATTGGGAAGAGATTAGACTGTCTCCTCCCCCAAAAATTTACTATCAGGGTGGTGGGGATGAAGATAAGAGAAAGGTGACTAAAACGACTTTGAAGAATTCTAAGAGGAGAGTGTTCCTATATTATGCACAAAATAAGTCATATTTGTCCCGAATTTCCAGTCACATCCTGGTGTCAGTTGCCATAGAACAGTGGGGCATTGGATCCTACATTTCAAGGTGCACCAAGTGCTCTAATGAGTGCTACAGAGAGATCTGAGGCAGAAACTGCACTAGATGATCAGGACACTTCCTCAAACACATGTATAATGAAGGCTTAGATTGAAAAAATCATGATTTTAGAATCAAGGAGAAGAGAATTACACCAGAACAATCCAATTGTTAGTAGGCAGATAAACATTGACTTACTACATCAATGCCTTATATACTATATTAAGATATGTGCTATTCAGCTGAACCTGTGATAATTATGGTAAATTTTCTCTATCAAACAAACAACTATCATTGTTTACGTAAATAGTGTACAGTGACAAAAAAGGTTTATGTTATATAAAATTGAATAATTCAGGTATTGTTATATGAAGTTAGCCTACATTGGCCCAATATACCCATATCAACAGTGTTTCTATGTTTTTATTGTACCAGGTGCTAATCAATGACAATATTAACAGCAGATCTTTATGCTTTGAATCTCTATAATAAATCAACAGCAAGATATTTAAAGGAAGCCAAAGGCAGATTAAAAAGCAAACAAGAGCATATAGATCCAGAATGGGTTTGGGGCTTGCACTAAATTCCAGCTCCAAGTTAAAAACAATCAATTCTTACATCATTACCCTGCTCAATAATTGTCCTCAGTAAGAGGACATGAGAAAATATGAGTGTGATAGCAAAGTGTTGTGAAGGTATTAGATGGTTACACGCTTTCAGATAAAATAGTGCCAGAGATCATTAAGACTATTTCCAAACAAGCATCCATCTAAGTGAAATGCTAACTAAATCCACATGGGAAAAGTACACCAGCAACAGCAACTCAAAGATTACACATCACATACTTCAACACCAAAAGAGGACATAGTACCACAGCCCACATTGCGAAAATTCTGGTTTGCGGAAGTCTATGAATTATATTGGGAACCCAAGATACACTTGTGAAATCTAATAATGAAATAAGTCTTTGGTGATTTCCCTTTATCCATAATAGAGGGATGGGAATAAACTGTTTCAGAGAGTGGATTGGAGAGATTACTATAGGAGATCAAAATGGTAAACCTGATTTGAATGGTTAAAACCTTGCCAGCTGATCCTTCCCCTAATACCAATTGGACTTGATGCGATTGTCAACATTTTCTCTATTTTTGTTTGCTTCATATTGGAGTTTATCTCAGATATATTTTGCCATTATATGTAACCCTCTTGAATTTGTATTTTATACATGTAATAAATTATATATGTAACATAATTTATATATGTCATAAAAACTCTCAGTATATGAAAGCCAGGATTAATGAACCTATAGAGAATATTCTGAAAGATATTGTGATAGCAATTGTGCAATAGTGCTTGATGTGAACAAACAATGGAATTGTTGATAGCTGTATAATCCTTAATAAAATGGTTGTGGAAAAAAATAAGTAGGTTGAAGTGACTTTACTAAAAATATATTTACTATTAAATGGTATTATATTCACAGGTATTAGGATTTAAATCCTAACATATTGTGATAGGTAAGGTTTATTGTGCCAACCTGGCAAAGGAACATATGTGGGATTAGTTGAAAGGTAGTTTAATTGAAGGGCAGAGAGAGAAATGGCTTGGCGAGCCTTGCCTATCTTATTTCTTGTTCTTCAATGAACAGACAACTGTGCAGCTGCCTTACCTAGTTCTCTGCCTGAGCTGGCAAGGCTCACTGCCTGTGAGACATCCCTGAGGAGAAGTCACATGGACCTACCGTGATGTAGCCCTGGGTGTTACAGCAGTCACGTGGAGACCTTTGCCAGTGCTGAGAAGCTTAAATACTCACTGATTCAGCTTTCTTCATATATTTAGCATCATTGTGTGTGTGTGTGTGTGTGGTGTGAGTTTGAGGAGGACTTTATAGATCGATGTCAGACACATGTGATAATGTTGAACTTATGTCTGTGGAATGGACTTGGTTGAGATGCTTAATGTACAATTACCCTTTATATAAAAATCTTTCTTATAAAATATGAATGTCTATAAATTTTGTTTCTTTAGTCTACTCAAAATAATATGCACATATTTAAAGTAGGAGCATTTGGAAAGACTAATTTAATCCATACCAAAATAAACCAGTGACTATACAAAGACAGTGAGAGATATATTGATACACAAGAATTTTACATTGAACATATTCATTGTTCTGAATGACACAAATTATAAGAATTTGAGGTAAAATACAACTATGGATGATATAAATTAAACAAAAGATTTTTAGGATGTGATTTAATGGCGTGATGTGTTCCAAGTTTCTACAACATCTCTTCTCACATGTGTAATCTTTTTTGTGTACATATTATATCTGGAAAAGTGCACATGAGTAGTCAATTTTTGTGTTGTCACAAAATGGTGTTTTTGATGAGGAGTCCTTGGTCTTGCAAAATTCTATCATTATATCTTCACCTTTTTTCCTATGACCATGACCACATTTTCCAATCAATGATCTTTTCTCTCTGTATCAAACGTTGACATTCTAATTATTAATAACTCTCAATGCATCTTGACTGCATGCTTGAGCAATTTCAGACTGAAGACATGAGCATGATTCTTCAATGTCTTCATCACTAGCTTTAGTGGCCATTACACAAGTTTAAATATTAGTTGTATTCACTGAATTTCTTTTTTTGGAGATAGATACCCTATAAGAACTAACACTGTATTTAAAGATAGATCTCAAAATGTTCTTTGAAGGTGAGTGCAATACCATCCCTTCTGATTTTGTCATTCCCCACATAATAAACTATAGTATTTTCTGATATCAAATGACCAATATTCACAAACACCTAAAATATAAATCTGTTGGCTATATATTTAATATTGACAACTTATGGCATTCCTAGATTCACATTTCACATATTCCAAGTTCTGAGTATTAATTGACATTTGCAATTGTTTCTTCTCATTATGAGTCATGCCCCAGCAGCAAATTTATCTTCATTGTGCTCATGAGACTTATTCATGTATAAGTCACAGTTCAAAAACCAGGAAAGGAATGAGTCAGGGTTGTGTCCTCTCACCATACTTACTCAGTCTGTGAGGAAACAAATAATCCGGGAAGCTGGCTTCTGTGAAGAATAATGTGGCATCCAAATAGGAGGAGGGTTTTTTAACAATGGAATATGTGCAGATAACAAAAACTTGCCTGCTGGAAGTGAGGGGGATTTGAAACATTGCTGAGGAAGCTCGGGCTTAAAGTCTTCACTATTTACTACAACTCAGTGCAAAAACCCAAAATGTTCACAGCTAGGTCAATAGAAAATATCATAGTATATGGAAAAAATATTGAAGCTGTCTAAATATTGCCTTGTTAGAGCCACAGCAATGTTCCTGGAAGCAGTGGTCAAGAGATCAACTTCTGCATGCCACTGGATAAATATGTTGCACAAGACATTTTCAAAGTGTTGAAAACCAAGAATACTACGTTGAAGATTAAGGTATGCCTGACACAAACCATACTGTTATCAATGATCTCATGTATGTGTGAAAATTGAACTAGTTGAACACGTAAGACGGAAGAAGAATTAATGTATTTGAATTGTGGTTCTGACTGAGAATATTGAAATGACCAGGAATTGCCCAAAGAAATCTCTCTTGGAAGAATAGAGTTCCAGATTTATAGAGAGACAAAGCCTTGGAGAAGGGCATTAAACTAGATAAAATGGAGGGGTATTGAAAAAGAAGGCCCTTGAAAGATGAACTGCAATGGCAGCAGCGGTAGTTCAAATATATGAATAACCGTAAGAAGGGTATAGGATTAAGCAGCACTTTATTGTTATACATGGGTTCACTATGAGCTGATAGAATATAAAAACAAAAATATATTTTTGTTTACATATTTATAAAAATGCATTCTATAAATATAAATATAATTTATATAATAATATAATTTACATATAAATTAATAATTTAAGTTTAGGAATAAATGACTGCTTTTTAATAAGAAGGAGAAGTTGTGACTTTCAATTAATTTTTCTGTGGTACACATTGCTCATATAATTGTTGATTTACTCAAAACACAAGACAGGTAAAAAACTCATCTAAGCAGTTTTTCCCACTTCTCTTGTGTGCAAACAAATTCTGGATAATAAGAGTGGTTTTGCCAATACACTTTTCCAAATGTGATGGGATTTTTTTCTAGAAAATTGTCTTTCTTGATGAAATCTCTATAGTAATCAAGATGAAGCTACAAGCCACTGCTAAGGAGTATCTTGCCTACCTGTTTCTAACGTATTAAGCACAATGCGTACTTTCCAATTTGTCTACCCCTAAATGAGTGGAATCTTACTCCTACAGTGAAAAGATGGTTAGGGATAAACCATACACCCAATATTCCTCCATTTGAAGCAAAGACTATTGCAAGTGACAACACTAATCAGGAAGCAATGTGAAATAGCTTAAGTAATCGTTTTATTCTTGTTGTCAGGTGTTATTGAATATTTTTGTTAATACGTTAATACTCATAACATAATATAGTTTGTATACCCCTTTTATTGTTAGTTAAGTATTAAATGTATAAAATAGCATACTACCTTTCAATAAAATGTTTTTTAATACATCAAATGGTCATGAGAACAGTGACCTGCTTGTTAAATTATTTGAATATCACCATTGGTTTATTGTTGCTAGGTAATATTGAGTCAATTTTGACTCATAAAGATTCTGCATACAACATAGATAAACACTGCACCAGAGGGGATCAGCTGTCACGGTTCTAACCATTCATGTGAAGTTTATCATGTGAAAGAAAGAGAAAGAAAGAAAGAAAGAAGAAAGAAGAAAGAAGAAAGAAAGAAAGAAAGAAAGAAAGAAAGAGAGGAAGGAAGGAAGGAAGGAAGGAAGGAAGGAAGGAAGGAAGGAAGGAAGGAAGGAAGGAAGAAAGAAAAGAAAGAAAGAAAGAAAGAAAGAAAGAAAGAAAGAAAGAAAGAAAGAGAGTGTAGGGTCCTGCAACAACCTCACAATCATTCATACATTTGAACACATAACAGCAGACATGGTGTCTATTCATCTTGTCGAGGGTCTTCCACTCTTTGCCCTGCTACTTTACCAAGTATGATGGTCTTCCTCAGGGACTGGCCACTCCTGACAGCATATCCAAAGAGGAGGTCTAAGGTGCATGCTGACTATGCTTCTTACAAAACAAAATTGTTTGTCTTTTTGCAGTCCATGGTACTCTCACTATTTTGCCAGCATCCAAACTCAAATTTTTCAATTATTCTTTGACCTTCCTTATTCAATTTTCACATGCCTATGTGATGGACAATGTCAAGGGTTTGGTCAAGAGCATCTTAGTCCTCAAAGTCACACCCTTGCTTTTCAGTACTTTAAAGAGATGTGTTTTGCAGATTTACTTAATGCTAAGAATACATGTTTTATCTCTTAACTGTTTCTTCCATGAGCATGGATTTTGGTTTGGTATATGTGTGTATGTTGGGGGAGTTATTATGGACATTGATAAATTGCTACAAATCAAACTCAGAAAGCATATAAAGAAAAAGTTCTTTCATCTACAGAGCCACTTCTGTGCCATACCAGCAGGCGTGCTTCTCTGATTCTTGTTATATAAACAACACGATCCCTTGGTCTTACTCAGTCAAGTATCACAAAACTCCTGCAACACATGCCCAAAGGGCACAACACTCTGCCAGGAAGGAGGTACTCTACTTAATCAAAAAACTGGGAAGCAAATGGCTGTCTCATGGGCCCAACCCAGTAATTCTGCTCCAGCTTCTGAGCTTACTGGGAAAGCCCCTGGTGGCCCTGAAGCCCTGCCACTTCATGCAGGGAACTCAGAGGTGCTCTTCTGGTGGTTTTTCTCTTTTGTCGATCATGGGATTCCTCTCTTCCTGCTGCAAAGTTAGCTCAATTGTATACTCTCTGATGAAACCCAGACTAAGAGTCCTCCGTACCTTATTTTCATGGTCTTACCCAGAGACTTGGTGGAAGAAACAAAGACTGAATAGAAGAGGCAGCCTAAGTAATTTCGCTTCACTGAAGCACATCTATGTTCATTGCAATATTTGTCCTAAGTGACACAAGATGAAAGCAACCTAAGAACCCATCAACACATTAATGGATAAATAAAATGTACTATGAAAAATTTAATATTATACAACAATAAAGAATAAAGATTAATTTGGAGGTCATTATACTGGGTGAATAGAAACCTATTTAAAATGACAGATTATTATATGATTTGTATATTAAGAGATGAATAGGTATACATGTATAAATTAAGTTTCACTGATGACTATAGAGCTGTCCCTGTGGATTTCTGAAACTATAACTCTTTAGAGGAGTAGAAAGTTCTAGTTTTCTCCCTCAGTACAGCTGGTGGCTTTGAACTGCTGGACCTGCAGGTCACAGCCAATGTAAAGCCACTATGCCACCAATGTTTCAGTGATTCTGAGCTCCAAAGGACTAGGAGTCAAATGAAAACACTCAATTAACAAAGACAGATAGAGATGGTTACCATAATGGACAGCAAGTCAAAGTAGTAGTTACAATAGCTTGACTCACAGACCTACGTCATTGGCTACTTAGGCAGGATATCCCTATCTGTGAAGTGTATTTGAAGTTTACTAAACATTTACTTCACCAATTATCCTATGCAAGTGGGAAAATATTAAGATCAGGTGAACAATAGGCTAACCCAAATCACTGGTATAGAGACCTGTGTACCCCTCAATGAATTCCCTGACTAAAGAGAATAAAAATACCCACAACCTTATAAATTAAGGGGAGCATAGATTCCTTTGAGAAAAGAGTGCCAGCCACCACCAGATTGTTAGTCTTTTCCCAGACTTATCCAAAGCTATTTGTGGCCTTTCACAAGACTGCTTGCTCATTGGGAAAATAAACATTCGCCTTTTCAGGAATTATTGGACACTTTTTCTGAATTGTCACGACTTGTAGGAGATGCAAAATGTTTAAAAGTTCTACTAGTTATAGTAGAAAAGTATAGAGATTAAGTTATCAATCTATTCTTATATCAACTTCATCTTACAGTGGGTCCAGTGGGTATGTGAACTCATCTTGCAGGAATCTCATTAGTTCCAAAATGTATGATTTGAATAGACATACTTAGCAATTGACAGATCCTCCATATTGGATCACTGAAGTGTGGAACAAAAACAATTGTGATAGGAAAATTAGAACTTCCTCTGCTCACGAAAATAATAAACCCAAACCAATACTACCTTCCTGGAGGAAGTGCACATATTAGTGTCACCATCAAGGACTTGAAGGATCATGATTTTCACCACATCCCCATTCTACATACCTATTTGCAGCACACAATGATCAATCATATTATAAAAAATAACAGTGCATTATCATAAACTTAAATAGATGGTGCCTCTAATTGCATTTGGTGTTCCGACTGTGGTTTTGCTGCTAGAGCAGCAGCTATTGATCTGGCCAATTCCTTTTTCTCAATTCCAGTTATTTTTGTGTTTGCTTGTTTCCCCCCAAAAATGGTTTTATTGGAAAATAATGTATATGTCATACTTTTACATAATTCAATCACATCAAGAAGAGTTATCCAATTATCATCAGAATCAATTTCAGACCATTTTCTCCAATCTTGTACTCATTCATAGGAGCTTTCCACCCCACCTCCACCAACCTCCTCTGCCGCACCACAATGAAATGAGTAATCCAATCATGCCTTTATGATTTCACCTATCCTGGATTTCATATACAGAAAAACATCAAAACCCAAAAATCAAAATCAATAAGAATAGCACTGCAGACTCTGTCATGTTAAAATTCAGTAGCCTGTCACTTGATATTCCTCATGATCCATTTAAATTTGTTCTATTTTTCAATTGAAATTTGTATCAAGTCCAGTTTCAGAGGGAAACCAGAAATAATTTGCCTTCAGCTGGCAAGAGCAAGAATATACTTTTGGAACTCTCTCCTCGGACCTTACATAGGTTAGACAGATTATCGGTAGAGGCTAGTCTCTGGAGAAGGGCATCATACTTGGTAAAGTGAAGCAGGGAGTGAACAAGAGGAACTATCTAGATGGGATGGACTGACACACTTGTTGCAACACCGGCTACATCGTATTCCTAGTTGTAAGGGTGGCAGAGGGCTGGGCACCCTGTTTTGCATAGGGTAGCTGTGGTTTGGGACCATGTCAACAGCACCTAACAACAATAACAACAAAGGGGATGCCAACCATCTAGGAAGAGGCCATAATTGTGTGTACAGAGAAGATGGTCATCTTGTTCTTCCAAAAATGATCTGTTACATTTTATGACATCACCCTAATTGGACCTAGGAGGGAAAAAGTGTCACGAACTTCAGATTTATTGGTAAAACATCTATGTGCTAGTGTGAGAATTTTTGATATGTTCCACTTCATGAAATTTCTTGAGCTTCAGAGGTGTTGGGACCTGTTAAGGTATTTCTACTAAAGTGAAAAATAAGTCATCACATCTGGACCTTCCCACAACTAAAACTGGAGCCAAAATATTTGGTGGGTCTCTGGGAGGCAACATATTCCTTATCGGTGTGTGTTAGTTGGCCTATATGTGAAATGATTCAGAAAGTTGCTGCTTTTGAGTGGGGCCCAGAGTAAGAGAAGGCTCTGCAGATTTAGGCTGTGTGGCAGTTTTAGGCTGCCATGCAAGCTGTTCAGCTACTTTGGTCATATGATGCAGCTGATCCAAAGGTGTGGAAGTGGCAGTGGCAGAGAGCAGTCTAGGAGTCTTTGACACACTCTTTTGATGAATCTCCTAGCAGATGCTGAGATTTTGGAGTAAGGCTTTTCCTTCCTCTTCATATAGCTGTGCTTCATTTGGAAACAGCTTTTGGATTTTGACTAGGTCTTAGCAAAGAGGGCAATTTTCACTGTAGACCACAAATTGGCCTGAGGTGCTAATCATTAACTAGATTTTTTTACCCACAGAATCATGAAGTTTGATATGTACAGCAGCACTCCATCATTAAATAAAAATTTTATATATGAGTCAGAACCTCAAAATATAAGTAAACTACTTGAAAAAATGACTCACAATTGCCCTAGTACCCTTTTCCAGCTCTCCACGTCATGGGGAGTACCCCAGTTGACTGAGGCAGAGAATACCCATGCTAGCTTACTAATCTCTCTGATAATCTACAGTACTACTAGAAAATGGAAAACAACAACATTACAGCTCCTTTATGGAACATACCCCCCAGGATAGGGGTGAAAGAAAATTCTCCCAATTGGCACAACTTCACATAATCCAACTGCCTATGTACTTTTCTTGGACATAGAAATGGCCAAATGTGTTGTCTATGGTCATTGGTCAGTCTCTTGGATGGAAGGTGAGGGATTTTAAAAGAGTATGATTGGGAACGTTACAAGGGGGTGTAAAGAAAAAAATAGGTGGATATCTCTCTGATTGTGTCAGAAAAATAAAGGTATTTGTGTTTCATGTGAATTTTCACCAGAAAATTAACCTTCAAACAAGGAATTTAACAACCAAGCAGAAAGGTTGACATATGCTGTGGAATAGAATACTTTTCCCCCAGCCCTTATCCTTGTCCAATGGGTGTATGGACAAAGTGGCCAACACAGCAGAGATTGAGGTCGGACATGGACTAAGCAACATGGACTTCCACTCACCAAGGCTGACTGGGCTACTACCACAACTGAGCATGCAATCTGACAACACTGGGTCTAAGATATGAGACTTTTCCTCTATCAGATCAACCAAGCAACCTCTGGAAGGCTGATTATGTGGTAAGACTTCTTTCATAAAAAGGTAGTGTTTTGTTCTTACTGACATAGATATATATTTTGCATAAGATTTTGCTTTGCCTGCAATCCATTGAACTGCAAGTTAACAATAAATCAATAAACTCCTGAACCTTGTGGCTTCTCTTGCCTCCTGATAAATAGGAAAGTTGGGTATTGTTATGGGGAGTGGTGTGATTGACCTGGATTTCCTAGAGGACTGGTAAGGCATAAGAAAGGTAAAAAAGAATATGTCTGGAGTTCAAGAGATTCCTTAGACCATATACTATCAGGTCTTGAAATTAATCAATGGCAAAGTAGAGCACCACAATCTGTCATGACTACTAATAGTCCAGGCTCTTCAAGAATAAAGGTCTGAGCCCCATTTCTGGTGAGGAACCTGACCAGCTGAGGTACTCACCAGAGGCAGTGGAAAAATGGAATGAGTCAAGGAAGAAGATAGTTCTAAATACCAGCTGTATCTATGTGACTATCTGAAAGGAAGGCTGTTATTACTATTGAAAATGCCATAGGCTACCAGAAATACTAACAAATCTGTCTTAAAACTGTGGAGTGAATAAAGGAGTTATACTAAACCTTAATCTTAAATCTGATTCTTTGCTCATAGATAACCTCATCACGGAGCAGACGGTGTGGTGTTAGGTTACATCAGAGGTGATTACTAGGCCTTAACTGAAAACCACTGAAAGTCCTGACCCAGTAAATTTCACACAAAACTGTGTCAGCCCAGATAGACTAGAGGAACAAATTTCATAGACATGCATATAGATATAAGGAAAAGGTTTATATACAAGAGGAACAAGATATTGAGTTCAGTCCAGTTCAAAGTCATAAGTGTGATATTAACCCATATGCCCGAAATCAGTCTATAAAGACTCCTTCTGACTCACGAAGTCACAGGTCAGTGGGTACAGATTTCCGGCACTGGCAGGGGTTTCTAGATGGCTCCTCGCTTCCAGGGCTCAGGGTCCATCAACTGCAGAAGCAACTCATCTCTGGCAGAGGTCTCCATGTGGCCGTCCCAGCTTCAGAGGTCTGGCTCCATTAGGGCCAAGCTGTGTGGTCTCTCCGCTGGCTCCTCTAGCTTTTCAGATGCTGCCATCTTGTCCTGTCCATGATTCATCATCTCTGAAACTAACTCCCAACCACAGGAAGATAGAAGATAGCTTCTCATCTTCACGAAGGTAATATCGTGAGATTTCCCAGAAGTCTCAGGAGAAAGCCATGGCCACATAGTGGCCTCATTGGCTACTCAATGGCTATCTCCAGATTAACAGGCTAAACTCCACCCCTACATCTCAATCATAAAATTAACATAAGCACATGACTGCCACAACAACTATCAGAACATTTATCTTCCAGCTGAAGCTTTGGCCATTGAAACCAGCCCAGTAATTTGAGAAGTCAAGTTTACTTATTAGTTTCTAAAATACCACAGCTTTGGTGACCCAATCAAACATTTCTATTCTATACAGATAGAATTAGCATGCGTTATAACAGACTTGAATGCACCTAAGAAAATGGTACAGATTATTTTAGCTGTGGTACCATTTCCCTAGACAATTTAAGCTGGGAAACACATAGCTGTTGAGCTCCATCTACAGAATATTCTGCAATTCTGTCAAACTCTTTCTACTGACAGATCCAAAAACACGCAACTCCACTAATGGACTATATTACTAGATAATCAAATGTTGGATTTTCAGTCATTAAGCTCATTGCACTAATACAATGTTCCTTTAAAATTTTCCATTTACTCTTCAGAAAAGGAGAGGTTTTCTTTCTACTTACAAAATAACATTCATAAGATAAAAATATTCAAAGTGTAAATATTTCAAAAGGAATAAAATAGAAATAAATATCATAAATTGGGAGAACATGCAGGTCAACTCTATTTTAGAGTTCAATGTATAGTTTCATACATTATAAGATGATGCAAAATAGCAAGAATATGTTCAATTTCCAAGGAACCATTTAATTATCTTTACAAATTAGAACATATTCAATCTAATAGTTTATTATAATTTATATATTGATTTAATTGCACTTACGTAATAAAATTAATTTTGCTTTAAATTATGTGTTTTCTAAAAAATATTTTAAAGGGATATTGCCCCAGGAAATCCTTTGAAATAAAATGAGATCAAAACTTTGAGTCATATTCAAGTGAATTTATTGTAAATTTTATCAAAACTTAATAGACCTTCACATGCATTGTTCAATTCCCATTTATTAACATTCTATGGGATACATTGTTAATTTCTTTATATACTTCATACTTTCTACTTTTCCTGATTTCTTACAATAATTCCAGTTGCATATTGAACTTGAACTACAAGAAAATATGGCAGGTCTAATGAAATAGACTGTGATAACTCTAAACAGCAATTATGAGATGACACACTATTAGGCAGTTTTTCCTTCTGCTGCTGGGTCACTCTGAGCAAACTATAATAAACCAAAAAGGACTTTCTATGTGCTGAATCGACATCACCAAGCACAAATCAAAAGGAATACTCTGACTAGGATACTCTGACAGGATAAAACCATTGCCATCAAGTTAACTATATCTCATAATGAACCTGAGCTATTGTCCCATAAAACTTCTAAGAAAGACAGTGTACAAGTTTCCTTTCACATAGATTTACAGCCTTGGAATTCCTATGCGACAGTCAACTCTGTCCTATAGGTGCACTATGAGTCAAAATTGAATCAACAATACTTTAATGCAAGAAAATGGCCACCACTTTCTAATGTGGAATGATTGGTGTGTTTGAATACTAATCTTTCAGTTAGTAACTGAGCTCTTAACCACTGCACCCCAAGGGATCCTATGTCATAGAAAATGAAATGTGCATTTAGGGTCTATGTGTCATGAAGGAGTATCTTCTACAAATTGTGTTTTTTATTATAATCCAACTGAAAATTACTGCTTTCGTTTTTTTGACGACAAGAAATCAAGCCAGTGCTTGGACATACAACCAACATTGTAGAGGAAAAATCCTCTAGAAATTGCAGGTACTGTCTATTTTTGCTGTGTTGTTAGTTTTCAATACTAATTCATTATGGCTTCAATTATATCATGATAAAATTGTGCTTCATTGACATTTCAATATCTGGAAACATTGAGGCATGCAGTATGGCCTATCATACTTGGAGCATCTGATATGAAAGAAGGGACACCTGATTTGGTTAGTGTATAAGCATTTAACTATTTATGCCTCCCAAGGAGCCCCTAAAATAAGGAATAGATAACTGCAGTTATAAAAAGGAAAAATATGAAGTATATCATTAATGTTGTATTGATTTAACTTATTTCAAGTGTGATTATAGGAGATAATTCTGGACAATTATGCAGATTGTGGCACATAAGCACCAATGAGAGTTAACTAAAAATAATAATATTTTACATGTGTACACAAACAATGTGTAAAATGAGATGAAAAGAATGGGAAGAATTGGTTGATGACAAAATTCTATATATTTCAAAAAGCAGTCATTTGACAAAGAACAAAGGGACACCATCTACTTTACAATCAAGAAAGAAATGAGTTGTGTCATTTCACTATAACTGAGAAAATAGTCGAGGATGTGAACTCTATGAAGAAACTATGGGATCAAGGTCAAAGAAAGACATTAATAATTTGCAGTATTCAGGCAACATAGCCTTAATTGCTGAAAGAGGAGAAGACTTGAAGGATTCACTGATGAAGATCAAAGCCTACAGTTTTCAGGATAGATTACAACTCAATTTAAAAATATTTTGTGATAAGAGCTATAAAAGTCCCCAAGAAGAATAAATTTTAAAGCAAGCAAACAAAAGTTATTGAAACAACAAAATATTTTTTAATTCCTTATAATTATAACAATGAGAAAAATAAGCAATGTCAATGGAGGAAAGATGAATGCTATCATCAAATTCATTTTACTTGAATTCACAATCAATTTTCATAAAAGTAGTAGCCAAGAAACCAATCAAAGTAGTACATTGGACAAAAACACAGCAAAAAATTCTTTAACATGTTCTTTTGAAGACTAAGGTGTTCAGGACCCTAACCCATGGTATTGTCAAATGCCATATTATATATTTGGGAAATGAATAAGAAAAAACAGAAAAATTATTGATCCATTTGCATTAGGATGTTGATAAATATAAATATATCAGAAGGGCAGAATTTGCCTTGAAAGAAGTAAATTATAACCAGAAAATTCTCTGGATGCAAGAATGTTAAAATTTTGTGTCGTATTTTTTGTATGTTATGCATTCCATGTGGAAGGACATAGTCATTGTTAGAGGGTCAGTAAAAAATGAGAAGACCCTCAGAAATATGGAATGACCCACTGGCTGCACCAATGATATCAATAGTTGAGAAAATGGCACAAGGTAATGCAGATTCTTATTTTTTTGCTCATAGAGTCCTTATGAAATGGAACCAATTTGAGAACACTAAACAGTAATGAAAGTGAGATGTTTCAGAATTGGAATAAGAAGCTGCATTAAAAAATCAAGAGAGGGCTGAGCCCCAGTGACGTAGTGGTTGTGCATGGGACTGCAGCCCACTGGGACGGAGGTTCAATTCCAGCAGTGGAGCTGGGCCTCCTACTTCCACCACCGGAGAGCAGTGATACCCCAACAACAACAACAACAAAAATCAAGAGAAAGTATATGAGACTGTAATCAGGTACTTAGTCTTTACATTTCAAATCAAACATTGCATTTGAACTGTACATAGAAGAAACATTACTTTAAATTTAAACACTGTAATAAAAATGTCATGCTACTACATGAAATTTCTATAAATCTCAAATTCTGAATATGCAATTGCAGCAGAACACATTTTATCTGTGATGATCTCTGGGTAGCCTTTCTCCTTTGCATAAGCAGTATATTAATTTCCTCCAAAATATTTTTCAATCAGTTTTCTATTTTATGCAATAACAACAGAAGCTTTTGCACATCCCAGTCATATGGTGTCATAAAAATGGTATATTAATATATATTAACGAAATGCTACAGGATAGTCCATGAGTGAAAAGGTGATCATCAGAATGACCATACCATCGGTATTTGCATGTCTGTTTATATTCCCCTCCAATGTAGTTGGGAGTTTGTCATTATTTCTATACTTGCTTGGAGGCATTATTCTAAGTGAATACATTCTGTGGATGTAGAAGAACCCTCAGCCATCAAAGCTGTCAATTTTGCCACCTCTTCTTTGAGCTACTCTTGTTAGTTGCTCTCCTTCTGCTTTTACTTACTTAAGATATGCCACTCATTCAGCAGATGCACTGACAGATACTTGACTGACGTGTAAATTTATTCACTAGAAAAAAAAGAACATTTTTGTTCTGACATTTTATTTTTATCTCTGTGTGTCATCTTTATTTGATGGATTATAAAGCCATATTCATATTAAAAGGCATCTTTAAATAAAGAGCAATTTGCCATATCAATATTGTCTTCCCACCTCTTTTATTTCCATGGCCTTAAAAGCCTTACTGAAAATAAAACTTCTCACATATATTGACAGTAATCCAAGTAAGAGCAAATAACCTCCCCTTCTTCCTTTCTTGCTTATCATTTCTAGTTTATTCATTCTACACAGGAGAAAATGTCTCATCCTCCTATATCATGGGGACAAGTGGATTGGCATATTCTCCACTTGTCTTTGAGATGTTGAAGAGAACATAAATTATGAGCAATATGAAATAAAATAGCCAAGCTCAAAAATGTAGGGCTAGAAGCCAAGATATAAGTCTACATTAGATTTTATTTTTAAAAGACACCAGAGATAATAAAAAAATTCTCCTTACTTGTTAGTTAAATGAGAAAAATACTTTCAATAATTAAAACATTACACTATCCTGTTTGATAGTTTGGGGGATAAAATCTAATCCAATAAGTTGTAATCCAAGTAGGTATAACCTAATAAGGTTTTTGTAAAATGATGTTTCAGCATATAGGTCTTCTCTGCATTTGTATGTATTTTTGTTTGATGTGAAAGACTGACACGTTTAAGGAAAAGCCAGGAAAACTGATGTATACATGGAAGTAGTCATCCTGGCTATTAGAAATAAATCATGCATGTACGCTCCCCTATCTCATTACAATCTAAAAACTTGAAAAAAAAACCGGGAAACACATTCAGGATATATATAAGATTAAAATAAGACTGTATAAGAAATGTTGTATTTAATTTACTTTATCCCATTCAGGTGGTTCATTCGATGATTAGTAATACTCAAGTGCTATTCAAAGTTAAGATGTTCAGCTGGCAAGTTGGAGATCAACAAGACTATACTAGAAGTGCTCTGCAGAATTCAATGCACAAGAGCCATTGAAAGAATATTCACTCCCCCAAACCACAGCAATATCAGCACAAAGATAAATAGACATACATTTACTAATTTAAAAGAGAAACAGTGGCTGCTGATAGGGTGCCCCTCTGACAACAGCTTCTACCAGCAATAACCCAGAAGACCACAGGCATGGCAGATGGCAGGGTGCATTAATGGGACCGGCCCAGACTGGAAAATAGCTTTAGATTTCCACTCAAGATGAGAATCCAGCCTCACAGCCGTAACTTCCCAGTAATAGCAGACTGGGTCTCCCACAGCCTACCTACCAGCCAGTGGGGATTCATCTACCAGGCAGACTGGAGTAGGCAAACATAAAGCACAAGGCCACGGGAAGCCATATCCACTTGGCAAAATGAATCCTCCTTTCCCAAGGGGGATTATTAACACAACCCCGGAAAGGTCCCTTGCTTGTTCCATGCCAAAAATGCCTTCCCATGCAGTTAAAATATTGATTTTTTTCTTTCTTGTCTCATGGTTGATAATTTTAATTTTTATATTACTATTGTTTTGTCCTGATGACTCTAGGGTCTGATGTCAGCAATCCTGAAGATAGCAGCAGACATATTTTCTGTTTATTTTGCCCATCTTCCCACACAATTAAGTGATGTCAGCTGACGCCTGACCCATTGGAGATATGGGTGCCAGTTAAAAACATGTGCAGGATTTAAAATGTCTATAAAATTTAGAGGTGGCCCAAAGAAAATAAGTACTATGCAATTCCCTTTGTCTTCTCACTCTCACTCTTTTTTGCATCTGAGCCCTAGTAGCGAACTATCGCTCTCCCAGACAACTGGGACGTTTAGACTCTCCTTTGCCAGAAGGCTCCCACAGCAGAACCAGCGCCTGTCGCCCCTGTGCCCTTTAAATCTTTCCTCACCAGACTCAGTTGTAGCTTGTTAGTGGGTCTGTGGTAAACCTAATTTTCTCTTCTTTTCTGTAATAGCCACTCTCTGGTGGTCTCTATACCTTTCAGATTAGCTAAATCTCTGGCTTTAGATAAAGGTCCCACTCTAATCTTTTTTTTTTTTTTTAATGCAGCTACCCTGTACCCTTTCACCTCATTTCTTTTGACTTCCTGCTGCCTACAAACCTCACCTCCTGCAATGAGTCTATTAATGAAAGGTCTCTTGTGTCTGAAAGATCTTTCAAGCACCTCATTTCCTTTCTGTACTTCATTGTTTCTGTTGGGTTTACCAGTTGTTGAAGCACAGAAGGGTGAGTGCATAGTGATAATAATTGACACAAAGGTGTGTAAGAGATTTGGAGATGGGTAATGGGAGATACGGAGAGTGAGGCGATTTCAGTGTAAACACTAAGGACTAGAGGGGGAGAGCAATAAATCTGAATGTTATTACATAACTCATTTTAAAGGTGATATAATCATGAGGGAGAGAAAAATGTCCTGAAATTGATTGTGGTTATCATTGTTACAATTCTTCTTGATATGACTGAATGATTGAATTGTATGATATGTATTATGTGCCAATAAAACTGAAAAAAATAGAACACTTCCATCAAAGGCTCACAGGATTGTCTTAAAATATATTTGGATACTCCCTGGAAAATTTCATGTCAACATAGTTACTAGGATAAATAAATGAAAACTAACACTCATCTATAAATGAAGTGTAACTTATGCCAAAAGTACTTAATTTCCACTTTGTGGACAGGTTATATCAGAGATTCTATAGTACGACAGACTAGGAGAAAGGACATGGACACTGACCTATACCTGAGAAGTTAGCATAGACCATTGAAAATGTGGCATCTTGTTTAATAACCTTTGTTAGCACAGGACGCTACCTTGGAAGCTGAAAGAAAAGAGGAGTGACAATACTTCCTGAAGATCAAATTCTTCAATATGCATTATACTTCCAAAAAAAGACAAAAATCCCAAATCTCACACCTATACCAGTAAGTTATAGCATGAAAAGTAGGAAGTATTGAAGCTGTCAAGAGTTATATTTTATTTGGATCCATAATCAAAATCCACAGAACCAGCTGTCAAGAAATCAAATGGTATACTTTATTTGGAAAATGTTATAAGGGAGAGTTGATCATAATAATTAGCACACAACTACATACACCACTCCAGTATTAAGAACAAAAGCCAAGAGGGAAGGGAGACAGTGGTCAGTGTCAGAAATGAAAATAATAATTTATAACCTATCAAAGAGTCATGAGGAATTGTTTAGAAATCAATTGTTTAGAAAAGAATGATTGCAGCATATGTACAAACATGGATGTTAAAATTGATATATGGATTGTAATGAGTTGTAAAAGCCATCAATAAAATTATTAAAAATGTGTCAAGATTTTTTAAAGTTCTGCAAGTGATCTCTTTATGTATTCAAAAGAAATTATGTAACTTTGAGAACTAAGGTGAGCCTGACATAAGTTTTTCAGTTGACTCCTATATATGTGAAAGCTGGACAATAAACAGAAACCAAAAAATATATGACAACTTTGTGTTACAGTGTTGTCCAAGCACATTTAATGTACCATGGATGGCCAGATAACTAAATAAATATTGGACAAAATATGATCATAAGCCTCCTTAGTTATAAAGATGGTGAAATTGTCTCGTTTCATTATGTAGACACAAGGGGCCAGTTCTGAAGAAGGATTCTATTCTGAGTAAAGTCAAATTTGAGTAAAAAAGAAACAGACAAAAACAACAACAAATGGGAAGACTCAAAGACAGAGGTCAAAAACACATTTTCTGAATGAATTTTGAACTACAATTGTCAGGCTGGTGCACAAGTGGGCATTCCTTTGTTCTCTTGTAGGTAGAAAAGGATGCTAAGAGTTGCAAGGATTCAGGTCACTCAATGCCAACGACAACCTTCCAAACTGAGATGATTAATAATTGTTAGGTATCACCACTTGTGAAAATGATTAATAGAAGAATTTTCTCTTACAATCTGCTAATTTGATTCAGTCCTTAAACCAAACTCTGTATAACAGAAACAAAGATTATTCAAGTGTTGAAGTAAATAGATATAATGTTAATATTAGATTGATAAGTCAAAAGAAAAGATTTGAGAACAATTTATGGATAAATTTAAAAGCACTGGATTGAATAAATAGAGACAAAGAAACCCTGTTTCCTTTCACATTTTATAATAAGGACATAAAATTTTATGTGAAATTTGATGCTGAGTATCTTGTGAAGTTATTGCAAGGATACACTAAATATTTGATTAATAGCTACTGAATGAAGGAAAGAATAAATTAATTGATAACCAGGAGCCTTGACCCATGTAAACTATCAGCTAAGTTCTTAATAATGTTTTTATATTTTCAATTTGTATGGTGCATTTCTCTTACAATGCAAGTGAAAAATCTTTACTTTATTGCTTTCAACCAATATTTCAACAAAAATGTGTACTCTTTAAATATGTGTATTGTGCTGCTAATTTTAACATAAACTTAAAATCACTAATCCTCCTTTCTACTTAAAATTGTTTTAAAATGTATTTTAAAGAGATATTTAAAACAAAGAAATAAGCAACAACAAACAGAATTACTTGGTCCTAATTCTTTGAATATATGTTGAGGTAATGAAATCGGTCTTCAGAAGATAAGTGAAATCACCAACATTCTGCAAGGTAAATAGGCCAAACACAAAGTTTTGTTTGTTTGTTTATTTCTAAGTAAGGAATTGTAAAACAATTTGCATCTTAATTTCTGGTTGAGTCATTTCTTCCCCTATTACCTGGGAAACATCGCTGTAAGTGGACATCAGTTGGAAGGTTTTCTGACCCTTTTAGCTCATGCTGTTTACATTATTAGCTATTAAACAGATGTGCTCCTTGAACAAGAAACTCCCTAGACATAGCTCTAAGTGCTTATGATGTGCTTCAAAATGGCCATTGCCTATGAAATACTGAGGCAGCTATTTGCATGAAAATAGCATGAGTGTAACATGCCAATGAGTTGTGATAGACCAAGAAGACTAATGACTCATCATTTCTCAGAAAAACTGACTTTAACAAATAAGAACACTTCTGTTTTCACCCAGTACAGGATTTACAACCATCCTGTTCAAAATGCCCAGGACAAAACCTTCTCATTAAAAAAACAAAAAAGTCTTCTCATTTGTGACAATACTAGTGGATTGTGCCTTAGAATGAGGCAGATTTTCTTTTAAAAGTATTGTCTTAGTAGTACTGACTCTGGTGTCAGTATCGATTTAATGTTTTTACAGCAATTTCTCTTTGAGAATTTGTTATTTGAAAATTTGAAAAAATGATTTAAAAATAAATTCATAGATGTAATCAGA
The DNA here is from genome assembly GCA_004026705.1 of Nesogale talazaci. Classification (NCBI taxonomy): domain Eukaryota; kingdom Metazoa; phylum Chordata; class Mammalia; order Afrosoricida; family Tenrecidae; genus Nesogale; species Nesogale talazaci. Next base: position 20,082 of record PVJH01005710.1, on the reverse strand, counting down.
GAAATATACAATAATTGATTCACAGAAAAATGAATAATTTCAACAAGACTTTTGAGTTTTTACTACATATTATTTGCCCATTATAGAATTTGGGAATAAGACAGGATAAATTGTTTTAAATCCATGCTTCAGGATGTTTTTCCTTTCTGTTATCTCCCTCTATGCTTAGCATGTTTTATTAATGTAACTGCGATTATGATGTATACATGGGTGCTTCTGAGATAAAAAATGTATATGTATGTTCATATGGTACTATACACATTTTACTTTTCCAAGCACACTACAAATACATTTCTAATCTTATTTGACATATAGTAATGTGTCTTATGTTTTGTATTTGTGTCTATTGCTTTCTTTCTTTTGGTTTTCTGTCACTTGTAATGTTATAAAAAAAATCACTCCTCTTAATTATGTGTTATCTTAGTTTTGTTACAAGTGGTTTATAATTTTTTCTATTAAATATATGTGAAATGCATTTAACTGTGTGATGTTTGTTAAGATTCTGGGATGGTTTACCTCGATTCTTGCTTCTCAACGATGAAAGGATTCACACGGAAGAAGCACTTTTGTAAATCCAAGTAACTTTTATGAGGGAAAGGGAAGCCTGGGGTGGTACAGTTTCAGAAAGTATACATTCTCTCGGGAAAACTGACAGGGCCGCTTAGCGTGGGTGTGGGAAAGTTCACGACCAAAAAATGGTGACTGCAGAGGAACCCTGGTTATGGAAAATTAACTGGAAAGTAGAGTCCTCAAACAGAAAAGTTTAAGAGTTTGACTGGGGGCGGGGAGAGACAGAGAGGAGTGAGCCTTGGCAGGGCAGAAGGCACATGCACACCTCACCACACACAGGAGAGACCCCACTCAGTGACCTCCAAGAGAGCAGCCTGCACTCAGTCTATTTAGCCCCCTCATCGCTCCTGAAGCCGGGGAGGAGGCATGAATGAGGGTCTTGGCCAATCTTAGTGGTTGAGTTCAGGCACACCTGTGTGATATCATATTGCTGGCAGCCATTACTGTGTGCCCAGGCCCCAGATGGACCTCCACCTGGTCCTAGGTGACATAAGTCTGAGAATGCGCAGTTCTCAATTTTCCTATAGGTGTCTACAGTGTGATTGAGGGTCAGCTCATTTTCTTTAGTGTAGGTATTCTGTGACAATCTCTTTATCTCCAATCTTTCTACCTTTGAGTGTCAGTAACACTTTAGCTGAATCAACATAAGGAAAATTGTTTTTCTCCTCTACTTAACACAGAATTATGTAGTTATCTTAAAAATAATGTTTATGTTAATATTTCTTCATTGGTAGTCACCTGATATAATTACCTCTGGGCTTAAAACATTACTCTAAATGTATTTTTAGCACTAATATTTTATTTTTCTGGATGCAAGATAACAATATAAAAATAATGTTGAAATACTCCATTTTCACATAACACCTGGTTGCATTATTATTGCATGCATTAATGTTGTTTTCTTGCTTTTTTAATTTTGCATTTTCTGTGTGGAAAATGAATTGCCTTTCTGTGCCTGGCATGTGGGTGTTCACCTTCCAGAATTCAGTATGGTAGTGTTATTTAATGAGCAAAGAAACCCATCTTTGCCAGGAGGCTAATAAAGCAAAACTGAGAAATCAGATTCCATTTCTTAGAATTGGTATGCTTGTCATCTTTATAGTGGATGTGTTATTTTACAAGCCAAGCATGGCTGTACTCTTAAATTTTTTTCCCTAACTGCACTCTCGTTGTTCTTGATGCTCTATTACATACATGCCCCATTACCTGCTTGTCTGTAGTCTAGACTGCCACACAAGGTATATGTCACATTCCAGTGAATCATGGGCACAAGACTCAGACTCAAGCAATCAGAGTTCTTGAAGCCTTGGGATTAAGGTTTTGAGTTTAGAACTTTAAAATTGAAAATGGTAACATTATTTTAATAGTATTGGAAATTGATAGAGACATTTTGAACTGCTAATAATCCCTCTCCTGGGCATCATTATTTACATGCATATTATGTTTGCTTGTCTGCTTTGTTTTTAATTCCATGAGAAATTCCATAACTAAGAATTATTCTTTCATAGTTTTCCTTCATTCTTTCGCTCTTCACTTTCATTCTTCTTTTTTAACTTTAGGGTTTTTTTGTTTGGTTTTTATTAAAAGATCATTTTATTGTGGGCTCTTACAGTTCTTATAACAATCCACACATCAATTGTACCAAGCATGTTTGTACATATGCTGCTATCATTAGTTTCTATACATTTACTTTCTATTGAGCCCTTCATATCAGCTCCTCCTTGTTTCCGTCCCTCCGCCACCCCCATGCCTCATGTCCTCTTGATAAATTATAAGTTATTATTATTTTTATATCTTAAAAAGTCTACTGGCTGTATCCCTTTCCCCAAGGTTTCTGTGCTTCTTTCCCCTCAGGTGGTGGTGATGTGTCAATCATTGCCACCAGTACCCCTTTCCTCTCCTCCTCTCCCAGTATTGTTACTCCCATGTTTGTTCCTGGATTCCATTTGTCCTTACACTTATTTCATATCCATACCTGTGTATATGCTCTGGTCTAGCCTGCAGTGTAAGGCATGGCTGTGGTCTTGAAAATGAGGAGGGAGGAAGGCTCAAGGAACCAGAGAAATATTGTGTACATAATCGGTGCTGTATAATTCGCCCTAGACTCATCCTTCCCTGTGAGACTTCTGTGAGGTGATATATATCTCATTGTCTGCAAATTGGTTTGGAGTCTCTGCTCTGACACCCCCATTCTCGGCAATATGTGTTTGTTTATTTCCTTGTGGTGTTCTTATTCCTGTTATTCAATACTACTGATACCTCCTGATAACACAGACTGGTGTCCATTTACCATGTGGACTGATTACTTCTCGGGAAGATGGCCACTTGTTTAACTTCAGTCCTTTAAGAACCCAGATCCTATATCTTTTGATAGCTGGGCACCATACAGTTTTGTCACCACATTTGTTTATTAACCCATTTTGTCTTCAGCAATCTTGAGGGGAGGGCGAGTATCATAGAGTGTCAGGTTGTTAGAACAAAGTGTTCTTGCATTGAGAGAGGGCTTGAGCAGAGGCCCAATGTCTATACACTACCTCAGTGTATTGTCAACACCTCTATCTTTATGTACATAGGCCAGTACTTCTATTTTATGAATTATTGTATTTATATGTATACACAGCTAGGCTTATACCTCTACCCATAGCTTTGCTTTCCTGTTTCATTTTACCTTCCTCCTGCCTCACTATGACACTCACCTTTTTGCCGCCTCTTAATAATTCCTCTCAACTAGATTGCTACTGCTCCAACACCCCCAGGATCACTATCTCATTCTCATTGTAGATTTTAATTCCCTGGTTTCTTCCCTGTCTATGGCATTGTTTGCTCACCACTTCCTCCATTTGCCTTCTCCTCCTCTAATTTTCTCCAGAACCATTGGTCCACTGATTTCTCCTCATGCTTATCTTATATAGAAAGGAAAACCAACAACAGCAGAGACCATACAAGAAGAAAGCAAAAGGTTGAATAAAAAGAAGGATAGCAAGATAATAATAGGTAGCACAAAAACCCTATAATTTCAAGTCTGTTCATTGATCAATATGACCATTTCCCAACTGGTCCTGAGGGAACTCTGGGACCTGCCCCTCCTAGTCTGGACTCCACTTTTGAAGTTGGTGGTTGGGGGTGAGACAAAACCTGAGGGGGCACATGTTATTCCAACACAAAGAAGGGCAAAGGGGAGGATGGGGTAGGGGAAAGGGTAGGAAATATGGGAGGAAATGATGACACAAGAAGGGAGGTAAAGAAGGTGTGGCAGGGCACTAACCCACCCAGGGGGAAAATATTGGTTAAGTCTCCACACAAATTGGAGTGCACATTCGATTCTCACCATCATGTACCAAACCTTGAGGACAACATAAACACATGGAGCAGCTCATGAAAAGAGTGGGCTACAGGACCAGACCCCATGACAGCTGAACTCACTCCCTCCCTAGAAGTATGTGCGACGGAGAGCAACACTAAACTGACAGGATGGGGAGAGATGTTGGCCTGACATGCCCACACAGGAGCAAAGCAGATGAGAGCTAGATGGTCTGGACCCCACAGTGGCACATCAATCCTGGAGGAAGACCCCAGCATGGAGCTGAAAAGGCACAAATAGGACTGTCCCCTCACTGGACCATACTGAGACAGAGGACGATAGTGGGAACACATGGTAGTCATTTAGTTCAGTCTGAACTTCCCTCAGCGGGGCAAATAAAGAAGGGACCATAATAGATCTGCAACAGGAAGAAATCTAAACCCAAAGTCCCTGAGGTGTCTCTCTTTCTTTCATTTTCCTTTTGTTCTTTTATTTTCATACCAAACTTAGGTGTTTTAACAAATAGAATCCTGAAACCATTTGTAAGAGAAAGTTAATAAAGGATGTAACAACCTTAATCTTTTAAAAGTAACTTCACTGCTTTACTAAACTTGAATAATTTTACATTTTGAAAATACTCTAAAAGAAGATGACATTGTCATGCTATTGGGATGTAGTATCAATTTTATTTCACTGTGCACACAATGATTGCGTGAAGTCTCAAGACCAGCAATAACAAGCTACAAAAAAGTGGGTGGCTATTAACAACAGACATTTTTTTTTCAATTTTGAAAGCTAGAAAGTTAAGTCAGTATGTTAATTGTGTTACTTCTTTGAGAGTTATGAGATAACTGGTATCCCATGCTATTATCTTAGCTTCTGCTTAATGAATGCATTTCCTAAGTATTCTTTGATGCTTGAAGATAAATAGATGTATTATAATATATTTAGCCATATCTTATTTGTAAACACTTAGAACAATTTGAAATATATCTCTATTATAAATTACCCATATTTTATTATGAATATTCAATTGAAATAATACTACTAAATGAATACATATGTTACAGTTTTTTTTGGAGAACTTCATAGAAGGCAACACATTTAGTGTCAGGACATATATTTGTATTTATTTAGATAATGAGTCTTAGATTATTCATCATCTAAAGAAACAATGCAAAGTTTTCTATGTTACTTATTTCACATTTCTAAATATCACTAATTACAATAAGAAGACAAGAAGGAACTGAAATTCAATATTATTTTAAAACCTGTCTACTCTAGATTTTATTTGAAAAGCTAAATCCAACGATTAACAACTGTGTTAGTCACCTAATCTGGAGTCAATTTGAGGATGAAGAGAGTAGAGGTGGAATCTAGACTGTCCATCTGGAGATAACAAATGAGAATTCTGTGAGGGTATGGCTTTCTCCTGAAAATTCTAAGAAATCTCATTGCACCCCCAGTGGAGGTGAGAGACTCACTACAACATCCCTTGGAGATGCACTACTACTGACAAGACACAAGGCTGATTCCCTGTGAGACTTCCCGGAGGAGAAGCCACATGGACTTACGCTGATGCAACCAGACCTCTGAAGCAAGCAAAGCAGCACAGAGAGTCCTGCCAGTTCTGAAATGCTTCAGAAGCAACAGAGAGGCCCCTGGCAGTACTGAGATGATTCTACCACCACAAGACTCTGTACCTACTAGCCTGTGATTGCCTTGGAGTCACTGCATGTGCCTCATGAATCTGAAGAAGAATTTATAGACTAATATCAGACATATGGGCTAATCTCAGACTTGCAGGCTTGGACTGGACTGGGTTGGGATGCTTTCTCAATGTTCCATTCCTCTTGTTTATAAACCTCTCCATTATATACATATGCTTCTTTATGAATTTGGTTCTCTAGTCTACCTGGTCTAATACAACAACAAAACAGATATTTATGTAAGAAATACATTTCTGCCTGGTGCCTTTCTTATACACACATTGTTCACTTATGCATATGGTTAAGTTCCAAAGGTCAGATTGCTATTTGAACATTAGATTTCAGCAAACCTTCAGCTCCCAAGTATTTTCAAGTTCTTAGTGCCATTGTACAGGCATCTCGGTGGCGCTCCTCTCACATCTTTAAGTGCCTTCTGCAGCATGGTAGGCACCACATGTCTTGATTTCCCTAATGTGGGAAGGAGAGTTATTTTGAGCAAGTTCAAACCATGGTTAAAATAAGCTGGATTCAGAAGAGGATTTGGTACAAAGGAGATCATTGCTGAATCAGATTGATCATAGTTAAAAGCAGAGAATCTCAGAAAAATCATTACTCATGTTTCTTTGATTATGAAATGGCATTGTGCTGTATGAATCATAATAAATAAAAGGTAGGATTGTGAGGCAAAGAAACTGCAGAAGATTTAATTGTGTTCATGTTGAGGTGATTACTGGATCAAAAAATACAAATTTTAACAGAATATGGGATCCTACATTGTTTGAAATCGGGAGGGACTGAGCCCGTGTGGCGTAAGTGGTTTAGGGCAGGACTGCAGGACGCCGGCTTGACGGTTCAAATCTAGCGGCAGCTCTTAGGAGCAGCGCTCGGTAGCTCCCCACGACCATCAGAGGTAGTGATGCCCCCCAAAATAAAAATAAAATAAAATAAAATCAGGAAAAGTGTTTATTGGAGTTGTATCCTTTCATTATATTTCTCCAATCTTTTTAAAGGGAAAATAAATTGAAGTACTTTACTATATGAAGATGAATGGAGCATCAATGTAATTAAGAGTCATAAAAATTTTTTAATATGCAACCAATACAATATTATGAAAATTGCAAGGTAATTGAAGTCTTCTGGATAGATTATAATTTAACATAACTCAGAAAAAAATCCCCTCAATTGAAACAATAAACAACATCATGGCAAACAGATTATATTGAAATTTTGAAGTGTTTCATTTTACTAAGATCTACAATTGCTGCTCAACGATGCAGCAGACAAGATATCAAAAAAATATTGTTTTGGAAAAATCTACAACAGAAACCTCTTGAAAATGTTAAAATCAAAAATGTGATTTGGAGTAGTAAAGTATACCAGACCAAAGTCAAAGCACTTTCAATAACAAAGAAAATGCAAACAATCAAAAGATTGAATAAAAAGAGAAGAAGAAGAACAACAACAACAACAAACCCTGAAAAAGCATACATAATTCCAGGTCTGTCTGCTGATCTTTATGACTATCTCCCCACTGGCTCCCCACTGGCTCTCCCTGTTACTGACCTGTTATGTTCCCTTCTTAGCTTGTCCTGATGTCTGGTGGTCAGATTGGACTCACTCCCCGCCATGTGTCCCTAGTATTGACCACTGTTTCACTATGTTTCAGAGACATGAAAGTCCTCTCTGTGCCTTCGCAAATCTAGGTATCAACTTCATCCTCAGGGTAAGAATATCATTATGGGATCTAGTTCCTTGCTCTCCCGTTTTCCTTCTTGCTTTGCTTCTGTATTGGCATGGAAGAGTGGTAACATCTCCAACCTACAGGCTTAGTGCTGTCCTCTGTAGCATAATCTTCTAGGGCTAAGAGTTTAGTCTGGCTCTGATTGGGGTTAGCCCGGTAGACCTCTCTGTTCATGCGTTGCTCCATGTGGTTATGTTGCCCTTAAGGATTCACATGCCTTAGGGGGTTTCTGCACACACACTTCCATTTCAATGGAGATATAAATAATACCTCCCCCTGGGTGGATTATTTCCCTACTCCCCCAATGCCTCCATCTCCCTCTTGGTTTTTTTTCTTCACCCTCTTCCCTGTCCCCTTCTTTGTGTGGGAATTGCATGTGCATCCTTGAGTTTTGTCTGTCTTCTGCCCTTTTGCCATAAAATGTGAGCTCAATCGCTTTTCTTCTATATCTATGTGCTGATTGCACTTACTCAGGGGACTCATGCTGTACATGTCACTTTGTGGCTAACTTCCCTTGGCATAATTTCCTCCCACTTTTCTCAAGAGATGATGAGGTTCATTTGATCATCAGTGCTGTTTAGTGATACACAGTACTCTATTGTGTGCGTATGCTATAGTTTTCTAATCTACTCATCTATTGATGAAAATGTAGATTTTTCCATCTTTTGTGATCATGAATTATACAGAATTAAACATTGGAGGGAGGATGACAGGTCTTGGTCAATTTCTTAACTCTTCTATGTATATGCCCAGTAGATGGATTGCTGCATCATAAGGTAACTCAATTTCCATTTGCTTTAAATATTGCCAGATGGTTTTTCCCCAATGACTGTACGTATATACATGACACCAGTAGTGGAGGAGAGTTTCATCTTGCCATAGGTCCTACAATTGTTCTCGGATTTTCTAATTTGGGCTATCCATAAGGGTGTTTATGATATTTCAGAGTTGTTTTAGTTTGCATTTCCTGATGGCTAAGGATCAGCAGCATTTTATCATATATTTATAGGTCCTTCGTGTCTCCTCTCTAGTGAAACTTCTTTTCAGGGATTTTGCCCACTTCCCCAGGGGATAACTGCTATCTTTTCTTTTTTTTTGTAGACTATCTAGGTATTCTAGATTTTAATAATAAGCCCTTTGTCTGTCATGTCATTATTAAGAACCCTTTCCTAGTTTGCAGGTTCTCTTGTTAAACTCCTGGTGATTTCTTTGACAGGCACAGCTGTTTTACTCTTAATATAGCCCCTTGTCAATTTCAGATTGATTTGTGTTTATCCTTCCCTATTACATTCAGCCTATGTATTCCCTGCAGCAAGGTTCTTACGCTTTTTTCAATTCCCTTTTTGAGGCCCCTGATAGTGTGGGATTTACTATGAGGTCTGTGAGCCACCTTGAATTTGTTCTTGTGCATGGTGTGATGTCAGGGACTCATTTCTTTTTTTCTACAGCATGACAGCCACTGTTCTGGCATCACTTGTTAAAGAGGGCACCCAGCTCCCACTTGATGCTTTTGATGTCCTTGTCAAAGATCAATTGCCTATATACCTATGGTTTTGGTTTTATTTTTATTTCTGGGTTTTCTGTTCTTTTCATTGGTCTGAATATCTCTCATTATTCAATTATCAGCAACTTTGATTTCTGGGCTTCTCTCATCTTCATATGAAATTGATGATCAGTTTTTCCAGTTTTCTGAGGAAACTTGTTGGTATTTGAATCACAATAGCTTTAAACTTATATAGTGCCTTTGGTAAGATTGACATCTTTACTATATTGAGTGTTCTCATTGGGTAGTCTTCTCTTTGTGGAGGTTGTACTTGGTTTCCTGTAGTTAAGCTCTGTGTTTTCTTCGTATAACTTTCTGTTGTTGTTTTTGTTGTTGTTAGATATATCCCTAGATATTTTAATTTGTTTTTGGCTATTGTGAAGGGTACTGCCCTCTTCCATGGACTTATTATATATATATATATATATATATATATATATATATATATATATACACACACACACACACATACACACACATATATACACAGAGTTTTTAACAAATTCTAGAATCATGTTATATGCAAATAGTGATAGTTTCATCTCATCCTCTTCCAGCTGCATATCTTTAATTTTCCACTGCCTTATATTGTTATGTAGGACCTCCAATAGGATATAGAATATAAGTGAGGACAAGGACCATGGTACCTTCTTTGTCTGGTACCTGTTTTCATTGGGGTTGTTTTCATCTTTTCTCCATTGATTATGATGTTGGATATTAGCTTTTCATAGATAGCTTGTATGAATTTGAAGAATTTCCCTTCCATTCCTTTTTTCTTGAGTGTTTTAAGAATGCATGTCGAGTGCTATCAAATGTTTTTCATGTCTATCAATATCATCATGTGATTCTTATCCTTTTTCTTACTGATAGGTTGAATGGCATTGATGGACTTTAAGTTGTTGAACCACCTCTGCATGCCTGAAATGAATCCCAGTTCATCATGATAGCTGATATATTTTACATAATTTTGTATAGTGCCCATACTTTCTCTTATGGTTTGCACCTTGAGATCAATTTTTATTGGAGATTAGGTTGGCAACCCCTCTTATATAGACATTGTTCTTTGCCTGCTATATTTCTACGAGCTTTTTATTCTTAGCCTATTTTTGTCTGTGAGCTTAAGATATATCTTGATTTAGTATATGTGCTGTTGAAGTGAGTATAAGACGTAGCTCTTATAGACAGCAGATTGATGGGCTATGTCTTCTGATGGGAAACTTAAGGTTGTTGGCATTCTGAGTTATTATCATCTATTGTGGATTCATTGCTTTCATCTCATACAATTTATTTATTTTATTTATTTAATATTTATTTATTTATTTGTGTGTTCTACCTCCCAGCATATCAGTGTGCTGTGTTTATGTGGGGCAATTCATTTTGGTAAGATAGAGCATTCTTAGGCTGGCAGGGTTTTTTTTTCCTTTTCCTGCTTTCAGAACATGCTATTCCACTCTCTCCTCCATTTTGTGGTATCTGCTCACAGGTCTGAGCATATTTTTACCAGAGTGCCATTGTTTGTGACCTCCTTTTTCTTTTTGCCTCTTGCTGCTCGTAAAATTTTCTCTTTTTCCTCTAAGTTAAGTAATTTGACTATCCTGTGCCTTGGTGAGTTCTTCTCGGGGTTTAGTCTAATTGGTGTGCTCTCTGCTTAACTATATGAATGTCTAGTTCTCATTCATTAAGGTGAGGAAGTTTGCACCAGGGAATTCCCTTACCAATTTAGCTGTAGACTTCTTCTATGTGTCTTTTTCTGGCTGACAAATTATTCAAATATTGTTCCTCTTCATAACTTTTGTCATTGTTCTTAGGGCCTCTTCCTGCCTTTTTGATTATCTTGTTTGACTGTCTTTTACATGTGTGGAAGCCTGCCCGAATGTCCTCAAGATTTCTGGTGTGATTTTCTGCCTCTTCTAGTCGGTGAATGAGGTCCACAATCTTATGGCTTGCTTCTGTTGCCCTTCCCATAAGTTCCTGTGATTCCCTTTGTCTTTCCCTCTATTATTGGGCCTTTATCCTATGTTGCTTCCATCATATCATGTATTACTCCAAGCAGCATTCTAAAGTTGTTTTCTTATAAATCAATGTCTGTTTCTTCTATGAGTATCATTAGCTGTAGCATTTCTTATGCTGTTTTTATTTTTCTTATTTTCTTTTTGAGGTTGTTGAGTTATGTTGTTGTCTACATGTCATTTTTACAAAATTGGTTGCCATGTTCCTGAGACACTGAGGGGCCCTGAGCCCTTTCTATGTGTGATTGGTAAAAGTGGTTTAGGGGACTAGCTGTGATCTCTTATGGTGGTAGTTTAGGCTGCTATGTAGGCAATGTGCCACAGCAACTCAGTGACAAGAGGTGGTGTGGTGCCACAGAAGGTCTGCTGAGGTTGGTGACAATAGGTATGCCACTGGGCTGGGTTTGGGTGGACCTGCATCAAGAGGACAAATCTGATCTAGATTGTGTGGTCACAATTTGCACACATTTAAAGACTCTCTGTGAGGCCCAAAACTGGAAGAGCCGCTTTGGGGCTTTGGTTGTGGCTTTCAGCTCCTGGCTTTTCTTTTTTTAATTTTTTTTAAGTCCTAGCCTGTACTCTGAGGATTAGAGTTCTGCCTGTCTTGTTATGCTAATATAGTAATATATATCAGGACCACTGTTCTGGAGGCTTACACTAACAGTTACTCAAAGGAACACAAGTTGGAATTGTAAGCTTAAGACTGTATTGTTCTATTCCACAGGGAAGATTGACCATGTTAGAGGAGTGGTTTGGGGGTGACTAGATCTTAATTCTCCCCTGACTTCACTCTTGTGTCATTTCTGGTTCTCCTGCATATTTTTGTCAGGAATATATATATATATATATATATATATATATATATATATATATATATATAATCCCAGGGGTTCCTTAATTGCTGCAAATCAGTGACTAAATACCTGTCCTTACCCATGTGGGCAGGTGTGTAACTTCAGAGAAGGGCAAAGGTGATTGTTGATTTAGGTTACTCCATTTCTGCCTGGGGAGGGAGGATGCAAAACCCAAGAATTCAAGAGCAGGGCAAAGAGCAGACAGGGGAACTCCAGCGGGAGGTCTTGTGGCTAGTTCTCTGGGGCTTTCCACAAGCCTGGGATTATGACCACCTTTAGACAGCAACCTGGGGAAATTACTGCACTCTGTGTCTCATATGTTGGACACAGGAAGGAGTGGTAGATGCTGTCTCTCTGGATCTTGTGAGAGATTAGCAGAGCCTGTGTGCAGACATGGTGAGCTTAAAGAGTTTCAGAGAGTTCTCAAATCACTTTGCAGACATAAATCCCAGGGCAAGGTCTACCCCAAACCCAAACCCATTGAATTATTTTTTAGCATCCAGTTGCCCACTATTGGCCTCCTGACTCTTAATTTTCTCACCTAGTAACAGGAACACTGGGCAGCTGATTCTTGTTGGATGCCATCTTGACTTCTCCCCATTGTAATACTCTTAGTTAATTTTTTTTTAATGCTGTAGAATGCAGAAACAACTTCAAGGCATAGATGTATCTTCTATGCCAAAATAGCTCCAATAGAGTGAAGATTACTAGGGTTGATTTAATTGTTCCCTTCCTTGTGTAATGTTCCAAAAAATATTTCTCTTCAATTATTATCTCATTTATTTTTCATAAAGTTATACATATAGATTTAGTCTCTAAAATTAAACTATGGACACTTACTTTAAACAAATTCTAATCTCAAGACTTGAATTTAATTCTTCATAATGTATTAGAGACCTGTCCTTAATCACCACTGCTCTGATTAAGAAATTATTATGAAGATCCTCTGTACTTGTGAATTTTTGCTACTACCTTATTATAGTTAGAAACATTGTGTGTAACTGTCTTTCCAAATATGTTAGATGACAGCTGAAGCATAAGAAGCTTTTCATTTTGAATGAGTTAGGATTTTCTGTTTCTAAATTAAACTACTTTTTAATATTTATGTTAATTATGTGTACATTGATATGTATAATGACTTTTGTGTAATTGAGGCGTATTGTTGTTTGACCTGCATTTAATCTGGAAAATCTCCTGATGTGAAATAAAGCATTTGATTTATGACTTACCCAAAGAATTTGGTCTTATCCCTGTTTCTTGAGAGATAATCCATTGAATTTCCTTAGAGATTAAAGTATTTTTATTGAGGATTCCAGTGATGACTAGAGGTGTTTAGTAATCAAGTAACTTACATTGATAAATGACCAGACCAGAAAGTCAATCACAAAATATCAGCAGATCAATTGACTTCACTGAGAGGGAGAACAAGATCCAATCTATCATGTCTACCCAATGAGGTCTCAGCAAATGCTCAAGTTGTGAACTTCCTTACCTAGGAAAGACTTTTTTTTTTCCCTTAGGAAGGTGACTCTATTTATCTGGAACTCATTATGAAGCCCATTAGTCTTTGACCTATGTGTCTTTTCTTTATACTGATCTTGAATTGAATCCTTTTTACTGTAATAGGCCTATAATCACCTGACATAATGTGTTCCCAATTGCTGTGACTCATTCTGTTGAATTATAAAATCTAACAGTATACCAAGAAAAATAAGATTAGGAGAAAGTTTGTCCTTGCGTTTTATGTCTAATTGGGTATTCTGAAGGTGTAGGTTTGTTATTAGTTACTATTGAACTGGGTTGGATTGATTTTAAAATATTGCTTTTCTGTGGACCATCTTCAGAATCATGATTATGCTTGCATCCATTGTTATGGCTACTGAATTATGATGGATTTAATTAATTTTCACTGGCCCTCTACCTGAAATTGCCTATTTTTCTAGGGATGCTTCTTTCCTTGAAGCCTTACAAAGTTAATCTAAAGTTTCATCATCTACACTTCTAAGGAGCAATTCTGTTTTAATTTTTCAAATGCTGATTTGTTCATTATCTGACTACCTATGACAGGAAGAATATAAGCAACAGTTCCCTAAATTACATAAAATTTGTGTGTTGTTTCATTATATAGCTATGAACAGTTTATGTAAATTGTGTTTGTTTAGATTATTGGGGCTAACACTAAATGTGGGAAAGAGGGCAATTGAAACACATACTGAAGGCAAATAGAACCCATCCTGTAGACATTTATGAAATCGAATGAACGCTGATACAAAGGTTACAGGAAAACAACATTTTCTTAAAAAGGCTTACCTATCCAACACTCCTGTGTTTTCTACTAATACATTCTTTTTGAAAATTAGATCATTTTATTGAGGACTCTTACAGGTTAGGATGTGTTGTAAAGAGAAAACATTAGATTAACTCTCACTCACTTTCAGCAAGTCAATTGCCACTGATAGACACACTATAACTCAGAGCAGGGCTTCCCCTGAGAATTTCCAAGACTGAAAATCCTTCTTTTGTTTGTTTGGGTTTTTTGTTTGTTGGTTTTTTTTTTTTTTGTTTATTTTGGGGGAATCACAGCCCTCTGGTGGGGATAGTTGGCCCAGCCTTGCTCCTGGAGAGCTGCTGCTGCATTAGAACTGCCAACCCAGTGGGCCATAGTCCCTCACAAAACCACTATACCACCCGGGCTCATCAGCCAGACTGAAAATCTTTATGGTAAGATCAAGCCCCACCTTTATCTCAAGGTACAGCTAATGGTTTCAAACTGGTGACTTTGTAGTTAGAAAGCTAATGCATAGCCCCCTGTGCTATCAGGGATCGTAAGTACTAGATTAGATCTGACAATTTAAAACTTGTAATTTTGAAGGTGGCTTTCTTTTCCTTTCTAAGGTCACACTTAGAAAAAAAATTATTGTAAATTAGGTTTCTGCCAGAATTGATCACCTTTAATGAGAAATTTATTAGGGTCTCAATTATATCATAAGAGAGCTATCAATCTTAAGAGAAGGGTACATAAGAAAATTTAGTGCAGCATACTGACAAAGAAAGCACAGTGGAGAAAGATCAAAGGGGACAAGGACCAAGAGTAAGAGGAGGCCAAGAAAGGGCCCAGCTGACAGGCATTGCTTACACAGAATTATCCATGCAGCAAGGAATAACCCCCAAGATTACATGATTTTTAAAATATAACAAAATGACAAAGTAGGCAATATACTTTTTAATGATCCCTATCTTTCCAACTCCTAGTTGCTTTTCCCTTCATCTTGGCTGTTATTTAGAGGATGAATTTTTATTAAAGGCGAGTTTCATATATTGCATTTATGGAAGCAATGATAGCAATACTCCCAATAACCTATGCATAAAGCAAGGAATATTGCAAAAGATAGTAGATGGACTTGCAAACACAAGGTCAGAAATGATCCTGTTATGGGGCATCCAAGCTTGGGCTGGCATTTGAGGTCTTGTATCAGTACTAAAATAGAATAGTTGAATTTCATTCACATTAAATTTGTTTCCATTAAATTACATTTGTATGTACTTATTTGATAAATCCTAATATTTAGAAATCTGCATCTACTGATATACAAACAAAACTAATCCTTTAAAATGAATGTAAAATGTGATTTTATTTACTATTAAATATTTAAGTAAGACTCTTGTAATGACAATCCTTTATCCTTGATTTTTTTTAAATAAGCCATTCACCTTTTTATTGTAGAATCTAAGTGCATCTAAATGCATGATTATATATAGGAGCCTGCTTTTTTATGGGTTTCATTCTTATTTCACAAACATAGCATGCTAGATAATTTTTAAAGGAAGAGAGTTACTAAAAATGTAAATCCTCACCAAAATGCCAGCAAGGAGAAAATAATATAAATTTCATGTTTGTTGCTTTATTTTTAGATAAATATGATAAGGATATCATTGAAATAATTTGTGAAGATGAGGGCAAATGAATTTATGCTATATAATTTTTTCCATTCTCTGTTTAATAATGCAGAGACTACAAATCCAAGCAATTCCAATAACTAGTTTAGGTTACTTATGACTATAATCTTCAGTCTTTCAATCCTCTTTCTTTGGGAGCATACCAACCATAAAATCAATCTTAGCTATAACTTTTTTTTGGGGGGGCAATCACTGCTCTGGTGGGAGTGGGAGGTCCAGCCTTGCTCCTGGAGAGCTGCTGCTGGATTTGAACCACCAAGCCAGGGGGTCGCAGATCCACACACAAATTACACCACCAGGGCTCTGCCCAGCTATAAATTTTTAATGAATGCTAAAGATGGTTGGCACACAGAAAATAAAAATTTATAAGAAGCAAATGTTTATATTTGAACTAGGAAATGAAAGATTGATGTTTCCGAAAATATTTTCATGCAAGAAAAGTAGCAAAATTCCCCTCACTTTTTGTATATGGATAAAATTATCAATTGGTAGCAATAGAGAGCTATAAAGTAAATTGCAAGTCCAGGGACACTCAAAGTTGTTACTCAAGAAGTATCTTAGAACTAAAAGAACACTCCTTTAAATTTAAGGTTTTGTTTTGTTTTGTTTTGTTTTTGTTAGTTACCTTGTACTGCTTAACAGAATTAGTACAAAGATATGGTTTTTTAAAAAAATAAAAATGTTATTCTCTTTCAGCTAAAGAAACTCTAAGTCGAATTTCAGAGTGTGGATTCTAAGGTAAATATTTCTTTCTCTCTTAATTCTAAGGGAAGAGCGCAATCTTCTGTTAGCATATGTTACTTGGGATTTAACTGGATTTTAGCACCAACCTTCCTCTCTGTCTAGGAATATCTCAATGCAGTGACCATGGGACCAAAGAACACATCCCTTCTGGGTCTCTTTGCTAGTGTTACTAAGGATTCTCCTTCTCTGCTTCTCTCTCTCTCTCTCTCTCTCTCTCTCTCTCTCTCTCATTAAACAATGGACTGAGTAAGATTACTGCTGAATTCTACTCTAATTATATTATAATCAAGAGATCATAACAGATTTCATCAGAAAGATAATTAAAGAGACAACCAAATAAAACATTGTGTTGGAATAATTCCAGCTAATAACTAACACCATTACATGGTTATAAAATCAAATAATGATGGAATGCCAATTGAACAAATCTTTTGAGAGGACACAACTTTATCAAAGACATTTCATCATTCCCCTGACCCTCAAATGTATGTCCTTGTCTCACCTCATCATATTGTTCTGAAGATCTGACATCAACTCAAAGCCAAATCCCATTCTGGTGAAAACTCCCTGTTCATCTGTGAACCTGTAAAATCTAGAATACAAAATAACTGCTTCTGAACTACAATATTGGCACAAACCCAAGGTAAACATTTCAATGAAAAATGGGATAAATTGAAGGGAAAAAAGAGATAATAATCATTATGCAATTCCCAAACCCGGTAAAACAACTTGGACTACTTGAGACTACTCCACTTCCCTATTTCTTGCCTCTTCAGCTTTTCCATCTTGGTTCTTTGACCTCTTGGATCTTTAACCTCTTGGAGATCTTGGACCAGTTTTGCCTCTGCCCTCTTAATACTGGTTTTATCCTAACAAAGCTCTTCAGTGGTATAAAAAATGCCAGAAGCCATTCCACACATATTAGCCTAAAGACACCCAACATTCTTGCTTTATGAGACAGCTCGTATGCACCAATCTTCAGGTTCTGCTTTTGTTTTTTTTTATCTTTTTAAAAAATATTCAATCACTTTATTGGGGGCTCATGCATCGCTTTTCATCATACATAGTTTAATACATGGTTACATATACTGTGTCAAGCACCCCCACTTGCCTGCCCTCATCAACATTCTCTCAACATCTGCCTTTCCACTAGGGCCCTTGATGTGAGCCCTCCTTCCTTCCCCCTTCAACCTTTACCCCCTCCCCCCCAGTCCTCATTACTCTGCAATCATTACTGCTTTCTCATATCTTACAATGCCCGACATCTCTCCCTGCCCACTCCTCCCTATGTCCATCCTCCAGATAGGAGACCGTCTGCAGATCCCCATAGCTGGCTTCCTCTCTCCACCCCACCCTCCCTCCACCCATCCAGCAACTCCACTCCCACCAGTGACCCTGAGAGGTTTATCCACCCCGAGTTCCCTGTGTTTCCAGCTTCCATCTCTGCCAGTGCACCTCCAGACCAGCTGGAACTGCAGGGCAGAGTTGGGACCATGGTGCTTGGGGGGAGGAAACCTTCAGGAAATAGAGTAAAGTTTTATGCTTCATTGCTACTCACTACCCCTTGATTGTCCCATCTTCTCCCCATGACTCCCCTGTAAGGCGGTGTGCAATTGCCCACAAATGGGCATTAGGTTCCCACCCTGCTCTCCCCTTCATTCTTATTGACTTAATCCTTGTTTTTTGATGTTTGATGTCTGCTCCCTTCGGCCCCTCGTGATTACACAGGTTGGTGTGCTTCTATGTGGGCTTTGCTGTTTCTGCGCTGGGCAAATGACAACAGGGCCTGTCACACTGTCTTCTTACAGACAGCGACAAAAGACATTTTGGGAGACACACAGCAGGGAAGCAAGATGGTCTGAGTCCCAAAAATGGACCAAATCAAGAAGGGAGCACTCCTGGCTGGACAGTCCAGAGGAGAGAACAACTGGACCGAGTTCCTAACAGCTGTGGGCAGAGCGAGGCATGGACAGACTCAGAGATGGGAGGAACAACCAGTGGTCTGTAATCGGTGGGGAGGAGAGTGGGGGTGACCTAGTAGGGCCAAAGTAAGTGTAAGTAACAGAGAGTTAGTTAAGAAACTGCTATTGTTTTTCTATGACTGCTTTTTTTTTCCCCACTGGAGCCCTCAGTAATAGTTCACTTCCTTCGGAACTCTCACTGTTTTTTTTCCCCCAGAGAATATCTCTTAGTGTTGGTCAGTGCTGTGACTTAAAATAGGCTGCTGTATTATACATTAATTCCCTTAAAACTGCCTGGTTAATCAGATCAGATTATGTCATGGGCAATGATTATCTCATAACAATTGCCAAAATACATGACTACATAATTTCCAAAAGACTAAGAACCATGACCAAGTCAGGTTGACACTAATTTGAGAGAGAAACAATTCCATCCATGACAGGTTACATGCTATAGTAGTCATTTACTGTGATATAGAAATATCAATGACTTAAATCCTAAATTATCTTGTAATATTCATCGTTATGTTGTTAGGGGCCATCAAGTACGCTGTAAGTCACAGAGACCATATTTACAACAGTATGAAACATCTCCCAGTCCTGTTCCATCCAAAAAAAAAAATTGTCCTTAGAGCTGAGGTCGTCTTTGTGTCAATCCATCTCATGGAGGGCATTTCTCATTATCAATGCCTCTGAACTTTACCAGACATAATTTTCCTCTCCAGAAACTGGGCTTTCCTGACAGCAGCTCATAATGCACAAGCCAAGCTCTCACCATTCTTTCCTTTGTGAAGCATTCTGGGCTGTACTTATTCTGATTCAGATTTGTTTATTCTTTTCCAATCCATAGTACTTTGAATATTCTTTGCCAACAGTGTAATCAAAGTGCATCATTTTTTTCCTTTTGGCCTTCCTTATTCAATGGCCAAATTTTACATGTATATGAGGCAATTGAAAATGTCATGGCTTGGGTCAAGTGAACTTTAAACCTCAAAAGAATATCCTTGTGTTTCAATATGTTAGGTCTTATGCAACGGATGTACTTAAAGCCATATATAGTCTAATGTCTTAAATGATGCATCCATGAAAACCAATTGTGGATCAAAACAGGATGAAATCCTTGACAACCTAAATCTTTTCTCTATTTATGAAGGTGTTACCTAAGGGTCTAGTTGTGGGGACATTTGCCTATTTCTCATTCAGTTATAATCCTTACTGAACACTGCAATTCTTGATTTTCAGCAGCAAGTACTTCATCTTTTTCATGTTTGTATGAGAAATATTTATAATTTCTCCAATCCTGATGCTGTAGTCCTTTCCTATAATCAAACTTATCTGATTATTTGCTTAGCATATAAATTGAATAAATATGGTGAAAGGATGCAACCCATAAGTATTCCCTCCTTCTGTTCACACAACTGCCCCCTGGTTCATGCCCAGGTTCCAAAGGAGTACACCTAAATGTTCTAAAATTCTAATTTTTCTCAAGGTTACCCATAGTTTTTATGATCCATGCATTTCAATTACTTTCCATAATCCATGAACAATAGTGCATATCTTTCTCTTGTACTCTGCTTTCAGCTAAGATCCTTGGGGCATCAGCAGTGATATCTCTTACTTGACATCCTGGTCTGCATTTTTCCTAAACCTCTAATGGCAACATTCCAATGTACTGCTGCAACAATTGTTGAAT